>JAUZNJ010099225.1:0-21435 GCA_034780135.1 Jordanella pulchra
ACAAAGTATTGAGATTAACTTTTGTTATTGACCAAATACTTATTTTCCACCATATTTTGCAAATAAATTCTTTAAAAGTATTATCTATTAGAATTTGTTTCCTAGTATTTCCTTGTCATCCAACTTAATCTTCCCTCAGTCCTTCAAACCAACATCAGCCCTGTGTGAACCACACGTTGCTGCAGTGCACTCAGTTGCTCTGATTTTCAGGTCAGTTAATCGCTCGCAGATCTCGCTGATACATACAGCTCCAGGAACGTTAGCAGAGCACAGAGCGGGGGAGCGGAGCTCAGATGGAAATGGCTCTGTCCAGAGGTTTGAGATGCTGTCAGAGGGTTTTCTCCTGGATCCCCGTTCTTATTATTACCGCCGTTGTGCTGTGGTCCTATTACGCTTACGTTTTTGTGCTTTGTCTGTGTAAGTATGGCGGTCTGTCCGCCTGTTTTGACCTCTCTCCTCCTCGAACAGCGCAGATTACGGATGAACACAACAAAAAGGTTATTGACAGCTAAGGCTAGGCGGAAGTGGCTTTGGGTTTCTCTTTCCATTCGACTTATTATGTTTTATTTTTTTATTTCTAATAGCTTTAAAGAGGTCAGGGTTCACTGTAGCCGTACACATAAACTACTGTGGTATTGTTTCTCTTAGCTAACTACAGCCCGGCTAGTTTTGTTAGCTTTGAATTGTTATTTATCTTCTGAGGAATGAGTGCGCCAACTCCAGCTGTTTCCTAAATATCTTAAATGCTCTTGTTTTAACAGTTACAGTCAATAACAGTCTGGAGAAAGGTGAGTCTCTTCTTCCTGGTTTTGCTCCATTTAGGTTAAATGATCCAGATCATGTTTAATCTCAGTGTTTTTAATCTACAGCGGTCTATCTGCTGGTGTTTCATGTCAGCTTTGGGATGTTCTGCTGGACATACTGGAAGTCCATATTCACCCCTCCCGCTACACCATGCAAAAAGGTAGATGGAAAACTAGAACTTAATTCAGCCCACATGTAATTGATCCTTTTTGAGTGTGGAAATATGATTAATCTGCTTTATTCTATGCCTCAGTTCCAGCTGTCATACTCAGACAAGCAGCGATACGAGATGGAGGAGAGACCAGAAGCTCAGAAGCAAATCCTCGTCGAGATTGCAAGGAAACTACCTATTTCCACTCGAGCCCAATCTGGAGGTGAGTGATGCCCTTTACCTTTAGCTGCAGGCTCTCTTGTGTAGTAATCAGTAGATGCATCTCTTTCATTAGTGCTGATTGCTAACAGTACGTTCTAGGCGGCAGGAAGTGTGGGAAGGGGTCATGCTCAGCTCAAATGTCGTCCATTCAACTCGTCCATCCTCTTGTCTCCAGCTATCAGGTTCTGTGACCGCTGCCAAGTACTGAAGCCTGACCGCTGTCACCACTGTTCAGTTTGTGAAACGTAAGCTTCTCTTTCCTCCCCAATACCTTCATCTAGAGAGATTACCCTCAGGCAGGGAGATATTTTGTGGCCAGGAGGTGTCACGATAATTAGGTGAATGTTATTGTTCATTTGAAACAAAATCCCAAGAATAAATCAGGGCATTGCTTTGGTAGTAGAAGACTGCAGATGTGGGGATTTGTAAAGTATTTCCCCCCCTTAAACTGTAGTGGCTTTAGTCACATTATAACCATAAACTTAAAAATATTTCATTGCGATCATGTGAGAGAGAGGCATTTAACACCTTTAAACATGCTAAGATATTGTCATCATCAGGAAGAAACCTCCAGCAGAACCAGGCTTAGTGTGAGCGGCCATCTGCCGAGGCCGACTGGGGTTCAAGGAGACAGGAAAAAAAAATAGGGGAAAGGACAACTGTAGATGTTTGACATTCTTGTCACAAGTTTACATTCAGGCAATTTTTTTTTTAAAAAAAAGAGCAAAAACAATCTAAAAGAAATGAAAAAATGTTTATTGTTGAAACTTGTTAATAAAAACAGTCATTCAGGAGCGTTTAGATCCAAGTAACACCTATTAATTAATTAATTAATTAATTTATTTTCATCCTTCTAAAATGATGCATGTTTTTTTTCTAGTTGTGTCTTAAAGATGGACCATCACTGTCCCTGGTAAGTTGTCGCTGAGACAATAATTTATGGATTAAGAGACAATGATTTACTTTCTGTCCCCTCTTAACCAAATGTTTTTTTGTTTCTCAGGGTTAACAACTGTGTTGGTTTTTCCAACTACAAGTTTTTCCTACTTTTTCTTGCCTACTCCATGCTGTACTGCGTATTCATCGCTGCAACAGTCCTTCAGTATTTCCTCAGATTCTGGGTAGTGAGTATCATTGTTCTTCTTTCTGCTGCTCGATATTTTGCAGAGTAACCTTTTTTTCGTTTTGAATCTCGACCTTTTTCACGAGCAAAGATTTTTTTTATCCATCCGTCCTTCAGGGAGACCTGCCGACTGGACCTGCAAAGTTCCATATACTCTTCCTCATGTTTGTTGCTCTCATGTTCTTTGTGAGTCTCATGTTTCTCTTCAGTTACCACTGCTGGTTGGTGGCCAAGAACAGATCCACTTTAGGTGAGATGTAACACTTTGATTTTTTTTGAGAGACTATCTGACCTTTTGTTCTGTTTTAAACTGCCCATAAATAGTAAAAAGATGTAGTTACAGCACTCTCTAACCCATGCATCCTTTTCTTTGTTTTTTTTTTCCAGAGGCTTTCTCAGCTCCAGTATTTGTCAGTGGACCCGACAGAAACGGATTCAATCTTGGCCTACACAAAAATCTGCTACAGGTGTTCGGAGAAAACAGAAAACTGTGGTTCATCCCCGTTTTCACGAGGTAAACGGGGAAAATGTCTCAAAATGAAAATGTTTCATAGAATAAGAAAGATCGCAGCAAGATCGAGTAACAAGATTAGTAAATTCAAACGTCACAAAGTAACGGAAAGTGACAGCTTGTGCATTTATCTGAAGTTGATCACAGAATAAAAATCTATTTCAGGTATAGAAACACCACTCATTCATTTCCTTTTTGTTTGTGGTTGATTGTAGCCAAGGGAACGGCCACTACTTCCCTTTGAGGAGTCAGAGCTCTGAATCCCCCTTGTTAGCTAACGAGGACATGTGGGATGAGTCGGACGATGGGTCAGAAGGAAGCTTCGGTGAGTTCCCTTTGATTTTGTTGATTAGATTACTCAGAATGCTGAATATGTTTTTTTTTCTTCCTGCACAATGGTTTTTCAGTAACGTAACTGAAGGGCTTAAATTACAATGCAGCCCGTTCAACATTAAGCCCTGAAAAGAAATATGTAAAAATCCTTAATATTAACTTTGATCACTCAAATATTAAGGACATTACAAAAAATACATTAGAATGACCCCCAGTCATGTAGAAAATAAAGATATTTATGGTTTTTTTTATTTTATTTTATTCTAATTCTAATAAGTAGATCTAAACAATGATTTACCTGGAGGAGTCGGTTTTAGATGTTCTGCTGCCACCTAGTGGTGATACAATGAAATGACAATTGAAACCAAAAACTATTTGAAAAAGTTCAGACTCTTTTTCACAAAAAAATTTTTTTTTCTTTCTTTCCAGTCGGGGACGCAGACCCGTCCGTGACCGTCGAGATGGACGATTAACTTACACACACTCAGATAATGTTGACTTTTATCACACACACACTTTATTATAAGGTGTTTTGCATTCCTGGAGAGGGTGATTGGACGACAACCTGCATTCGGATGTATTTTATGCCAATTTCCCCTTAAAGTTTGACATGAAACAGAGGAAAGGAGCTGAAATGGATAAAAAGCTGCAGTATCACATTTCTTTTACAAAAAGTTTTATTTAGGAAGAGAACCTGTTACCTCAGTAAAAAGGATGTTATTTATTATTATTGCGTGGTGTTGGGAAAGAAGGTGGAATGTGCGATTTTTACACGCCTGTGTTTCACAGCTGGGTAGTTTACATAGTTGCACCGAAGGAAACCTTCCTGGAAGGACGTGGTATTAAAACTCCCACCCTGAGGCCTGCTGAGATGGTCTAATATCCGGACCCAGCTGTCCAGCTTGTCTCTTTGACGTTTCTCCAATGTAAAGTCGTCAGTTTTAATTTTACTCTTTAAAAGATTATTAGAAAGTCAAGCCTAACCTGTGCCTAACAGAAGTATTTCCTGTGCGTCTTGAAGAAATTTCTCCTGAGAATGTAACCAGCTAACCGTCCGTTGCTGTTAAAGCATTGAGTGAAGTGAATAACATATCCTTCATACTGAACAAGCACTGGTTAAACTCTCATTTGGTTCTTAAGAGTTTTATTGTAAGCATTTTTTTCTTACTTTAGAGGGAAGTAATATCCTGTATATCATGACTAAAAACGGAGGTGTGCTTATTGGACATGCCTGCTATGGTTATCTTTAGTCATATCAGCTATCCTGTCAAATTATTGTACATATTTATTAAAGCTGTCCTCACAGACTGGCTGATAGAGGATGATGACCTCTTACATTATGTAGATTTCTTTTTTTTTTCCACTCAGAATAATTGTAATATTTTTTAAAACCTTACTGTCTTTCTCCTATATTAGGCTTTTTTTTGTGACTAAACCTTATTTATAATCCTAAGAGTTTGGCCTTTATTACTTAAACTTTGCTGTTGGATCCGGACACTTTGAAATGCTTCCCAGCTCCTTAACCCATATCCAATGCTGCTCCAGATACATCAGTCATATCTTTGCTGTACCGTTTAAAGTTTGTATATGTTTACGGAAAGATGTTAATAGTATCATATAGTCTTGTCTATTTATTGTTGATCTTTCCCTGTATATCGGTTCATTGATTTATACCTGCTGCAGGCAGTGTCTGTATATTCTGGTCTTTTTGTGATAATTGCAATAGATTTTTTTAAGAGAGAATTTGTTTATCCTTTTTTCTTTTAACTGTTTTGGTGAATGGTGCTCCCCCCCCCCCCTTCTAACTACTTTAAACCTACAAAGAAACCTCAATACACCTTCATGTATTGTTCTGTCTGTAAACAAATATAAATTCTTTATTGATCAATGTTTTAATCTTTGTGGTTTTCATTCTACAATGTGAGCATACAAAGCAAAGCAAAAGAAAAAAAATAAATACAAGTAACGGGATCATTCATTAGGTTGCAGTTCAACAGTGAAAGTATTGTATGACACAAGGACACTGAGATACAGAGATAAAGAAGATATACCACAAGCACTTTGCTAATCATGATTGTGTCCTTGTTTTAGTCAGTGCCAAAGTATCTCTGTCCAAAATGTGTTGGAGCCACCGGGTGAACCTCTGTGGTCAGGATCGTGATGTCTGGGAACTCCTGGATTATGGATTTGGCTCCTAGAGGAAGAAGACACAGACCATGTTTTAAAAACAGGTATCCCAGAACCTAATGTTAAAAAGAGCGTCTAGAAAGGCTGAATATCAACTAAAGTACAAAATGTGACAGATTACCAAGAAATATGGTGTTAATGACTTTATTAAAAAAAAGCCCTAAACAACTCGAGACTTTTCTGCTTAATTTGCAACCTGTGAGAAATGGCTTATGTAAAGACTGTACTGCAATAAAACTAATGCTAATTACCCCTCATGACATGCTGAGGTAATGCAGTTATCTAATAGAGGAGTGCTGAAGCAGACGTGTCTGTAACACTGAACAACCACGGATGACAAGCAGAGCTCTAGGAAATAAACCAGAGGGCTGCTGTTTACTGGTGATGCTAACTGTGCTAACTGCCCATATGAGATGCTAAATGTTTAAAATGCTGATCGATTATAAAAGGAGAGGGGGAGTAGTTATTTTACAATCCATATGAGATGCTAGCTTCCTCCTCTCACATGCTGATGTGCCGCTGGGTAAATCACTATACCCACTGATACTTATTTACCCATGTACCGTATGAGTGTTTTTAGCTCTAGTGGGAACAGCTTGGAGTAGAAAAGCACTGTATAAATTCAATGCATTCTTTCTATAAACGCTTATTTAGAAACACAAGGTCAGAAATTAGCCACAAGATTGCGATCACCACTAAAAGTTTAAATCCAACATTAAGAATTAACTTTGATAGAAATATAGTATGAACATTGGCCTGTATATAACGTTTCCCTGTTTTTTTCTTTTATTAGCTACCATCAAACAGAAGCATTGAAATGTGCAAAGAGCAGTTCTTAAAGAAATGACGTGTCACAGAGTGCATTAATAGCATCCTGCCCTTCAGATAAATATGAGTAATGTAAAAGTGTAAATTTGCCTCTGATAGATGTACAGGAAGAAAGGTCATGGATTCTTAAAAAAAAAAAAAAAAAAAACTGGAGATCCTTTCTGAACGTCTGTAATAAATGTCAGAGAAACGTCATCAGACAAACTAAGTTATTCTATATTCTCAATAACTTATAGCCCCAGTGAATAATCCTGCTGATGCACATGAGGTGAGCAAAAAACAAAAGAAAAGCAGGCTGTGTGCCGGTTCACCATGAGGTGTGGAGAAGAGGCTGAGGAGGATAATGTGTTTGGGTTGGACTCCATGTTCTATCAGCACCCTCACAGCCTCGATCACCGTGTTCCCTGTACCTGCAGACAAAGAGGATGCGAGGTTAGAAGTGAGCTTTGGTTACAAAGCAACTTTACATGCATATATGCATCAATTACACTTGAAGTTCTACTATTCTAATAAAAATAAACCATGGACCAGGTCACATTCTCAACATAAAACGCCGCTTTGTGACACCAGGAAACCAGAACTGAAAGGACCCCATCTTTATTGGTCGTCGTGTTATTCAGCAGCCTGGTGGCTAATTCTGACGCAGTGTATAATTTCCCACATGAGAGCTATAATTATCAGAGCATGGTTCTGGAAGATGTGGGAATGCAGGCTTGGCGGAGCTGAAGGTCAACTCAAGGGAGAAAAATGATTTTTGTGTTTCCAAAGAAATTGGACTCATCTCAACATTTCCACGGTTAACTGTAGCGTGGCTAAGTGTTAGCCTTTCTCGGCCTGCAGTTACTCACTGAGGATGGGGTACATGAGCAGCACTTTTCTTCTGTACACATCCGGGGGAAACTTTGCGTAATAGACCTTCGCTTTCTGGGTCTCCTCGTCGCTCTGGATGAGGATCTTTCCGATGCGGATGGAGCGGCAGCAGTCCCGAAGACCCTGCTCCATGGCCTCCCCTGTGGAAACCACACATGGCTCAGTTAACTGGGCTCCTGAAGTCTCTCATGCCAGTCCAACTTTGACTCACTGAGAAAGATCAACAGGTTGAAGGCTGAAAAGCAGAATTTATGGCTAGAATGTGGAGAGATGGACATTCTGACAACAGCACAGGAAACACAGTAACCTGGATCTGCATGTGGATTCTCTCCTTCCATGTATATGTTTACTAAATGTGAATCAAATCCCACTTAGTAATATCACAGACTTATTTAAATTATTGTACATTCAAATGCACACCTTTAAAGATCGAAAAGTACAAAACACAAGTCTCAAAGTCTCTCCAATGTCCTGCTTTGCTTTTAAGAATCCAGACTTTATTGTAACTTTGTAAAATATGCTCTGTCGACATTCCATCTGAAGGTCCATCAAGGTTTTTCTTTGTGCATGTTTGTCTGCTTTATTCACTCAGTGTTATGTGTCGTACCTGACAATGACAGCACATTGTGCATTGCTTAAAGGAAGGAGAACGAGGACTGAGAAGCATCTGATCTTTGGTGTACAAAAGTTACAGGTTTAAAAATTCAAACCTAGCAGTGGACAAGAGATAAATCCTCTCTCAGATGACAGTTGAACCAGGTGAAGTTAAACTGTAACCTGAGGATTTATGGTTAGATAACAATAATCTTATATGTAAAACACATGTATTCTCTATGCAGTTTTGGCTTATTCGTCGCTCTAAGGGGTCATTCTTTCAGCAAATAACAGAGTCTGTATTCTGTTCAAAACATCAAATTAATAGAAGACTATTTTAATAATTGTTGATTTAACTGTTAACCATGATTAATCCTATTGGTTGTTTCAAACGTACCGAGGACTCAAATCAAAACCAGAATAACCTTCATTAGCCAACATTTTATCCACAAGTGAGGAATTTGACTTTGGTTTTTAAGGCTGACGGACATTAAGGAAAAATACAAAATTTTCAGAAAACTAACAATAAGACAAGAGGAACAGTAATGCACATGTAAAGCTGATTCATTTTCTGGGTTGATGGTGTTAAAGCCATTTTCAGGGAGTCTGAGATGCTTCAACAGTCGCTCAAAGGATTCTTAGGACCACCGACGTCAGGCTGACGGTTCTGTAGTCGTTCAATTTCTTTACGATGCACGTTGATGGAGAATAGTTTGTTGATCTGAATGAATGTTGGGGTCGGTTAGGCTTTTATGGCAGAAATGGGAACTAGCTTCAATGCCTGCTTTTCTGAAGCTGAAGGAGCTTCTTACATCTAAATCACTGATTTCTAGTACAGGTGAGACGGGAGGGGTTTGTAGTGTTGTTGGGGGTTGCAGTAAGTCCTTCAGTGTGGGAGTAGGGTTGATTGTCTGCATTACAGACCTACAGAGGAAGCGATTAGGGTTAGCCAGGTGAGGTTATGACAGTGGTGGGGGGATGAACTCCTGCTTTCAGGAAGTAAACCTAGTTTTTACTCTCTATGTCCATCTAAGCTGCTGGGCGGTCAACTAATGACTCTGCAGACATTTGCTAAAAAGAAGATGCAAACCAAACAAATCAAGAAATGTGTTTTTGTTCTCCAGGTGACAAGGAAAAGTAAAAAAAAAAAAAAAAAGTTGGGGTTTTGTCTCTGAGAATTCACACTTTGTGAGAAGCTCAGCTGCCGAACCCATAACTCGTCTCATCCTTTGTATCTTATACATAAAACCCATAAAGGAAAACGAAACGGCAGCACAATGGCAGAGGAGGCATTTATATTCCTTAGATATAGGTTCATATTTCCGTCTCTGCCTGCAAATCTTCAAACCATTTCCTTTTTCCTACCTAACAGAGCTCTTCCAAATTCTGACCAATTGCACAAATGTTCTCAGACATGCTCGGAGCTGTCCTCTTCTTGCCTGTTTATAATGGGCCCTATCTTCATTTCTGTGGTCTGAAGCACTTCCTAAGATGTGGTAAATCCATTCTACTTCATGTAGAATACAAATCTCTTGTTTAAGGACCATTTTAGGAGTAAATGCTTATGAGATTAGAGGAAGATTGCTTACTAGAAAAAAAAAGAAGAAGCAAAACCTCAGAAAATCCCCTGGGATGATTTAGTTGATACTAGGGTGAAAATCAATGGAGTGAAAAAGACCAACTGAAAGCCTTAAAAACTACTAATCAAAAACACAAACGATTTAAAGGTTTGGCTGCTTGTAGGCAAACTAAAAAAGATGTGCTTTTGGGATAGAGACGCACGAGTCAAGATGTGACCAATGGGGTGAGATCAAAATGATTTCTGTGTTTAGTCGTGCATCTCAGACTGCTTCCAAGTGTTGGTTTTAGAAGGTGGGATTTACAGTGAGCCAAACTGAGCATCTATTCCCTGCTCCTTGACTTACTGCTGGAATGATCCTGAAGATCATTCTTGGCAGGAATCCACGACATTAAAAACTGCTGCAGACACATCAAATTACAGGAATTGATTGTTCCATTTCCATACATTATAGTAACAGGATAATTAAACACTAGATCAGTCAACCCATTTTAACCTTGTGACAATGTGTTGCAGAGACTCTACAGCTGAAACCCAGAAGGAGAGATTCATGCACTTTTAGATCTGTTATACATCCTAATGTTTGACAGATTAGCTCAGTAGCTTTTCTGCAATGGGCCTCACTTACCACTTCTCATGATGCTGACTCCACAGTTGCCTCTTTCGAACTTCACCCCTTCGTACTTGTATCCTAAAGGGGGAAGAAAAATGAACAATTGCTTCTGGCTAAAGGCTGCAGGAATGTAGCGGTTATAGAGACCAGCATTAGCATTTAAACATGAGAGCTTCTCACCTGTGGGAGTGGTGACGGTGCACTCTGAAAAGGGAAGCTGATTCAAGCCCTCTTCAACTACTAGTCTGATCTATGGTTGGGAATAAAAAACTATTTCAGAGGAGTGACAACAACATTTTCACCGTGTCGCTGTACGAAACATGATCTTACCAGCCGATCGGCACAGAAAACAAAGTCTCCTCTGCTGGTGGATCTGAAAGCACCAACAAGCAACTTATGAGATTATTCTTTATTAAAGAAGTTATTTCGTTTCTTCATACAGTAAAGTGAATCCTCTTTAAGCAGAGTGTATGCAATTTTAAAATGTAAGAATATGAAACAAATAAAACCACTTGAGCACATAAAATCGATTAAACCCTTTTTAACTATTTTTTGCACAAACTTCTATATCAGAACATATCCTGATCTTTTAAGGTCACTTGTCCCAATGAGATATTATAGCTTCCTTTTATTAATAATTCCTTAAAATCATTTGACAACAGTTGTTTGTATTCTCCCTTTGTCTTAAAAGACATAAATATTTATTGTTCAAGAAAATTCTCGCAAACTGATAATAAACATCTCTGCAATGATTTCACAAGGTAAGAGAGGAGAGGGACACAAAAACATCTTATCTACAGTGAAATTTACAGCTTAGGTTGAAAATCAACTAAAATAAAGTTTTGGATTTTTTCCAAACCAAATTCCAGAACCAAATTTAAAGAGTTGCCATCTTTAATCCCATATTTGGAGATCCTTAGCAGGGAGTGCAAACATTGCGAAAACAAGATGCTTATATGTACTTCAAACCAAGAAAACAGTTCATTTTATTATTACTATATATATATATATAATTTGTATTATTTGTTGAATTAAACAATTCCTTTGAATACTGTGAACATTTTTTCTTGGTACACTCTTTGGAAATGCCGGATTATTGAATGTGTTTAACTAAATCATATCCTGGATTTATTATGTAAGAGCTGGGACTCACTTGTCTCTGATTATTGTCTGTAACTCTCGGATCTGGTCGTTCAGCGGTAGCAGCTTCAGTTGAGGTCCAAGGCTGTCCTGGTTGACAGGCTGTGATAGAACATCAACTGGTTCGGGGCTGTTCAGAGCCGCAGGTACACTGCTGCTGTTATTCGCAAACCGAACCTGCTTCATCGGGTGCTCCTGGCCACTGCTCACACTGTTCAGCTGCTGGTTGTGGCATGGCATCTTGATAGCGAGGTCAAAACGATTTAAAGCTAAAGCCAGCTAGCGCGTGTTAACGGAGCGCCACGCTAGTGCGGTAACGGAAGCAACGCGCTGTTCTTTGTCTTCAGCTCGGACTTCTACGATAGACACCAAAAAGGGCAAGGATATTCTAACTGTAAATAAATACATGTAGTTATTTTTTCGCGTTTTTAAAAGTCTACTAAAGCTCTTGTATGAGAGGAAGGGGGAAAAAAAGATGACCCCCCTCCCTGAAGGCTGAGTGCCACTAATAGTGACGTTTCCGACTCGACGTAAGCCGGATGTGACGCATCTACCGGTGTGTGTTGACTAACCGTCTTCCTCCGCTTGTAAAACATGGCGCCGATGTTGGCACCTCTGAAATGCGGCTTTCACTTCCAAAGAAGAAAACTAGCGCTGCTTATTCGGCAGACGAGCTCATATCACGTTTGGAATAAACGAGCCGCTGAAGACGGGAAGGATAGCAAACGACAGAGCGCGTACGTGGTGAGTATACATAGGGCGACTGGTCGGAGAGGACGCAATCTGCACGCAAGGGCAGATACAAAAGTCCCTTTAACTAACTTTAAGTAGACGAGGAAATAATAACTTTTTGTTGTTAGTTAGCATTTGACCGCTCTGTGATAAAACATGTGTTGTCATACCAGGGTTTAAATAGTGGGTTAAAGTTTAAGCTAGCTAAATCTTAATCTGAACATAAGTTAATTGTGACGTTTCTGTCAATATATAAAACAACAATTTAATCCTAACTAAAGATGGAAACAATTCTATATGCAACGGGTCATTCGCCTGTTTGATGCGTGTTGTGTATATTCGTGTTTTTTATCAGATGGGTGAGCTAACCGTGCAGCCACGGTAGTCAGTCACGTGCCTCCAGCTCCATCTGACAGGTTAGATAAGACCCTGTGTCCCACCCACGTCCACTCGTGTTATAGACAGATTTAACTGTACTCTTCTGTCAACAGACTAATTGATATACATATATCTATATAAATATATATACACACACACACACACTATGATTATTATTATTTTACAATGAGCAGTTAAACTCTGGGCTTTTTCTGCGATTTCATTCAGACAATTCTGACTTATTTTTAAGGACAACAAAAAATAGATTTATTGAAAACGTGTAACAGAACCAGTAGCATCGAAATACAGTTGTCATATAGATTAAAGCGGGTTTTACCAAACCCAAACAACGCGATTGTCATTCTGATTATTGGCATTTGAGTCGACTGTAGTTCATTTGATTTATACAAGAAGAAGAAGAAGCTACTACAATTTACAAAAGTTTCAAACGCGAAATTTGATACTTAGGAAAACTCAATACAGTTTCCGGTGCAGTGGGAATAAAAAAATTCCAAACATGATATTTGCTTACAGGAATAACTCACCTCTTTCAATCTCATACAAAGAAAAAAAATCTAATATTAGTTAAATAGCCCAAATATACCACAATTTGAAAACATTTTTAGGTTAGGTAGTGTTCTGTTAAAGTGTAAATAATCTACAAGTCTGTAATTAACAGTACCTTAAATATGCAAACGACACTTATTCAGTATTGATAACATGCCAAACTAGTATTGCATCCAGGTACAGCATTTGAGCAGTGATATGTTTGAAAACTCTAGCTTATAGACGCAAATATATACACAGATCAGTGCATCAGATGCACATTCAGTTGCATTCATTTAACTCAAACCTCAAAACAAATGCAGCCCTCTGTAGCTTATTATACTTGTTGGTAAAAATAATAAAAATATCTTGAAATATGGTATATTAATAAATTATTTCAAAATACTATAATGATTCAATCCATCAAATATTCCGTTACAATAAATATACAACACAGTTTCAGATATAAAGCACTTTAAAACACCTTACAGGACCAAAGAGCTGTATATATGAAAATAAACCATAATTAGTTAACAAAGAAACAAAATGGACATTGATAAATTTACTTACACAATAAGTAAATTTCGTTGTACGCATGTATAATGACAATAAAGGCTTCTAATCTAATCTAATCTAAATACAAAACAGTTTAAATAAAAGGAATAGAGTTAAATCAGCAGCTGGAGTGGTCTTTTAGTTGTAGGTTATTCCACCCCCCCAGTCACTGACGAGAAGCTAGAAATGGAGGAAATGTGCTCATATTTCATTGTGTTTTACAAGATATGCTGTTAGGATTTGAACCCTCTAATACTGGGCAATCGATGAACCATTAACCCTCACGTGAAGGGCTTTGTGGCCTCTACAGCTGAAACAAACGATCAGATTAATAGATTATTTAAATAATTGTCAAGTAGTTTGGTAATTGATTAACCGATAACTGGAGTACAGAGACTAGCACATACCATTAGGTAAAAGAGCAACTCACTCAGAGCTGGAATTATACCAAAATATATATTGGCACTTTTTATTTGAGATTTAAAGAATCGGTCAATACATTCTGTCCAGAAGTTTTCAAAGTCTTGGCTTCACAAAGTTTAAGTTCTGTATAAAATCTTCTTTGAGGAGCTTTTTTCCATCCGATTATTAATCAAAAGAAATAATCAACAGATTAATCAATTAGCAAATAAAATTGTTAATTGCAGTTTGGGCTGCCATTATGGCTTAAAATGGATTTCCCAAAATGTATTGTCCCCTAAATATAAACTGAGTTGAGTAAGAAAAGTTTTAGGTTTTCAACAAATTACAGTCTGAACTTCACATTCAAGCCCTGTTGATGCTCCAAAAATTCAAAATTCTTGTTAAAACATTGCGTTTAATTACGTATGTGTAAGTTAGGTTTTGGAGAATTGAAAAGTTTTGAATTTTAAATTTATCTGTTGTAAATTATATTCTGCTTCCCTTTTGGTCGATTTAACCTGTTCAATAAAGGCTAAAGGGAAAAAAAAAAAATCTGATCTCCAATAGTTGTTTTTTTCCCTACCAAATATGACTATCACATTTTTTAGATTTATTTTTTATTCATTCATTTTTTTTTTTTCTCCCTTAAATTTCAAAATAAAAATGATAAATTGCAATAGTTTCCAAAAGACTGTATGTGGGTGGGGGGGATCTTTATCTTTTAAAAAGTAAATCTTTGTAAACAGAAAATTTGATTCATGGAGTTTTGATGAAGCGCCCACAGCCCCTGTGGGCAAGGATCAAATAAAACACAAAAATAGCAGTTAGGGATATGACTATGATATTCTTTCAATGATGTTACATGTTTTTCTGCTAACACATTAAAACCAGCGTGTTATGCTATTAAACCCAACTATCTAGTTGCTAATCTAGTCCAGTACTAATCTGGCATATTACTCACTTAAAAAAAGAAATCACTTGCTTCATCTAGAAAAGCAAACTCACATCTACACTCCTGTGATCCTGAGAATTAAAGAAACCTGCTAATAACTCAAACTCAGCTGACATATAACTTATTACACAAAGGTTAATTAACACCAGTATGGTTTAATTAGAAAAGAAATGATTCAATATTTGCTCACTCGCTGTTTCTACTGCTTCCTATATAAATCTAGTTGTTGGTACAACAATAGAAGCGGGTCACTATGGGTTTGGTTTACTTTAAGCTCAGTGTGCTTTCTTAATCCACCCACAGTATATCTCGTGTTAACAGTCAGCTCAGCCTCTGTAGGCGTGTTTGTAGTTTTCATCCAAAGTCAACTGAGTTTTCTTGAAATGAGCTTCTGTTGCTGATATACAATCATAAGTTCTGAATTTCCTTCTGAGCGTGCCCTTAAAATGTCTATTGCAGACATTGTATTAAGGATTCAAGAGGTTTTCGGGTTGGAGGTTTAAATACAACCAGGTTCTAAAATATTTACTGAACATATTTAAAGTCAAATTGGTCCGACTTCAACTCTGTCGTAGTAAGACTCCAACACTCATTCTAAAATATGACTCGAACGTTTATTTCTTTTTGTCACACTTTAATTCTCTGTGAAAGAATTAAAAAAATTACCAGAAGATAACCTTGATTTAAAAACTAAATGTTTCAAATGGTAAATTAATTAGTAAATCAAGTGATAAAACTTTTCTCAAGGTAAACATTTGTTGCCATCAAGCTTTTTTTTTTTTTTTTGCATGAAGTTTTCAAAACTGATTAGACTTATTTAGTAGAATTACTTTATATAATTACTTAATTCAGACCCATTGGAGGTTTCTATTATGAAAACCTTATTTAAGGCCATAATAGGCTTGTTAACATTAATCATCCAAGAAATTATTTCAATAAACAATAATATTGTCATTCAGTATGAGACCAAAGTGCCTTCTCACTCCAGTTGTGGTGTTTGACTTTGAAACCGATTCCATCTATTAAAAAAAATGTCAGCTAGCGTTTCTCTTGGTTGCTACTTCTCAGTCACAAGACTCTCATGCTACAGTCGTTATGGTACGGAAAAGATGAGGGACCTTTTTAGCAGACTCTTTAGTAGAAGAAGAGACGCGAGGAAAACTAACAAACATGCAAATGTAAATTATAGAGCTCGTTTAAATTTGTCATGTGATTAATTTTTAATTGATGTATTGTTCACTTAGGCCTGTTGCAACAAACAGATTTAAATCTGAATTTAGAGCAGGCCAATCTGAACTTTTTGTTTAAGCCATTCAGGATCGGACTTCCTGTTGTGCTTCAGATCACTGTCCTGCTCTATAACCGAAGCGCACGTGAAGAAAAAGAAGAAACTGCCAGATGATCTATAGCAGAGGGTAGAATTCATGGTTCCACAAAATCCGGTGAAGTCCTGTGGCAGAACATTAATGCCCGACCATCACACTTCTGCCCCCACGGTTATCTATAGCTATAACCATTGTTCCCTCTAAGCTTCCTTCAATTGACAGTGCACACTGCTTGCTCATTGTGAGCACACATGAAATTCTATGCAGCGCATTAAATAAAAGTCAGCATAAGCTGAAAATCAATTAGGCCAATAACATTTTATTTAGCTTAATGAATCATATCTAAATAGCATCCAGAAAGTTTTTAAAGTGGCAAAAATATATAAAATTTAAGTCTGATTTATTTATGTTCTAGTTATATTTATTAAGAATTTTTATTTATGGATATTTATCATAAAACGCTTTAATATACAATTTATATCAGTACAAAAGCCCCACACTGTGGATTTAAAGAGTGACAGGGAGAGACAGTGAGTTACAGGAATTGATGCTGTAGCATAAGGTTCAGAACACATTTCATTGTGTGTGCAAAATGGGAATGTTTAAATGTGACGTCTCGTTTCTTCCAGAGAGAGACCCTCATCCTGGCCAGAGCAGGACTCTTACATATAGCATACTACACATCTCATGAACAACACGTTTTTTTTTTGTTGTTTTGTTTTTCATTTTAAGTCGGCCAGATCACTTAAATTAAAAGTAAACTAATACAAACTGTTGTAATTTAATATTTTTTTAAATAAACAATCCGACTTGTGATGATCAAGGGTTTATACGAAATTTAATATTGCTGTGTGGCCATAGTGTCCATATCATATGTTGTTCACAGTGACCCTGTGGGGGGGGTTGTATGTATGCCCAGACACATAAAAAAAAAATTTAGAAGCAACATTGGTTATAACATTCTTTTTTGGGAGGTTATTAGATTTTTCTTTGTTTCTTTTTTTTTGTAACTGTAAGATTTGTCATTGAGCAATAGACCTAACTGAGACGAGTGCAGTGCTGTATGTTAATGTTGGTTATTTTGTGACCTCCTGGGTGACTCGTTGATGTGCCCTTGGTTTGATTTTCATAAGCCAGCTGCTCCTGAAAGGTTCACCTTTACTCTATTTTCTCCTTTTGTGTCAAAAGACTGACTGTGGTTCAGTGGAGAACCGAAGGTTTAGAAAAAAAGACAAGAACTTTGTTTTTGCATCCACTCTTAAATTATTGTGAAGATTTGAGCATGCTTTTTCATTTTAGTTTAGTTTACTTCGTTTTGGTTCTCCTTTTAGTACAACTTACGCCCACATATAACATTTGAAAATCCCCCCAAAAAAGTTGTGCCCGGAGTACCTCAAAACATGGGAGTCAATGGGTGTCAATCTGACACCAGGGCTGAAGCTGACGACTATTTTACCAATTAATTTTATTATTTATCAATTAATCGATTATTATTTGGATAGAAAAAGGTGCCTTAAAGAAGATTTTCTAAAAATGTTAGCCCAGGTGAAGCCTAAACTTTGCACTTGAAGAGTTCTGGCTAGAGCATATTCAGACAAAAAAAAGGTTTTATATCCTAAATGCAAAATGTTTATTTGGGTTTTTACCGTTATGGCATTATTACTGCTCTAAATGGGTTTATCCTAAAGCTAATGGCATGTGTTAGGGTCGGTATACTTTAGTTAAAAAATAATTGATTACTAAGTTGACAACTATTTCAATAATCAATTCATCACAGTTAATCCAATAAGCTGTTTCAGTCCTGAGTGGCAAACATCTGCACAAAGGTGGTGAGTAAAGCGATCCCTTTTTGAGATGGAGAGGTAGGATGACCGTCCACCTTCTTCACCAGAGACAGAAAATAAGGGGGGGCAGAGTGGGTTTCTGTGGAAGAGGTCAGCTGTTCTGTCCAGTCCTCTGATAGTCGATAAATATCCAAACCAAACGCTGAAAAACAAAAGTTATAATTTAAAAATGTTGTGATACACAAAATAATAGCCAAATCATTATTTTCAGTCTAGAGAGATAGACGCACTCCTTTATGTCCATTTTCAGTGCATTTTTTTCTATGAATATGTTTTTCCAATAGCTTTAAGTTCATGTGACTGACTGACACCAAGCTAGTGTCAGACTGGATAGAAGATGTAGACTTGTTTTTATTATCTAATTGTAATGCATTTTCTTTTTTGAATTAAATTAACCTTTGAATTGGAGATGACCACGATGAATTTTCATTTCACATTATTACAAAAGTATTTAATTTATTGCCAGTCCCTAAGAGAATCTCCACTGCCCAGATTAGAGCTGCTGACATCAGTTCTCCTACATTACATCCTGTTTCCAGGTAAACCAGTAGCAAAAGATCAGATGCAGTATCCCCTGTTAAACTGAGGGGGGCACCAAACAGAGGTTTAAGACACCATAGCAGAGTTTCATACAAATGTGCAGTAAATTATCTAAATAACATTTGAAAGATGCAGACAGAACTATAAAAACAATTTATAGTGTCTTAGCAACCAAAGTTGATTCAGGGGTGAGTGATTTATTAACAATGTCTTGATTCTACTGGTCAGAAGGCAATAAGGGTTGAGTGTAAAATCCAAACAATAAAAATTATAATTATTATTACAATTCTACTTTTTTAAGCTTAGCCGATTTTTTTTTTTTTAGTTTAAATAACTGAGAAAATATGTTTCCACAGCTCTGTATTTTTTCTGTTTCACAGTTTTTAGATTTTAGAGCAGACACAATTAAAAAACAGTAAAAACAAGTTGGCTGAAATAAAGCATTTTGTGTTTCAGCTGAGCTCCCTTCCACACCTACTAACAGCAGCATGGAGCACAAACAGATTGGAGAGCAGTCGTCACATTTTAGACGGAGTAAAGGTGAGTGATCTACTACAAACAGCTGGAAGTCGTTTTCAAGGATCTGTAATTACAGGTGTCATTTTGATAATTTTTTTTTTAAAAACAGCATTTGCAGGAAACGGACAAGCGGACATGTTGGCACGGACATGCAGGCGGAGGTTTGAGCGCAGATCCCAAAAATGTGGTGAGTGCGGTGCCCTGGTCCTGTCAGCGAAGAAGATTCACGCTCCGGTGTTTAAGCAAAGCAATCGAATGAGGAGTTATTGGAAGATGTGAATGAGAAATTGATATAAAATACTGTAGTTTCTGGTGAAAGTGGGCATTGAGGGTATTGATTTTACATTGTCACAGTTAATTTAGCTCTCCCTCACTTCCACTTACGCTTGGTCAATACTAGTGAATGTGATTCCAATAAAGCTGCATTAATATATAAGATGTCAGCGTGTAAATCTAAGGTGGTTAGTCCACCGTTTTACAGTTAATAAAAGTCTAAAGTAAAAACGTTGGTTTTACCTTTGGATAAAGCATCTTTATTGGCTGCTACAGTGAGGAGAACAAGTATTTGATCCACTGTTGATTTTTCAGGTTTTTTCCACTTGCAAAGCATGTAGAAGACTGTAATTTTTATCATATTTACTCTTCAACAGTGAGTGGAGGAATCTAAAACAAAAATCCAGAAAAATACAATGTATGATTTTTAAATAATTTCCATTTTTTTGTGGGAAATACGTATTTGATCATCTATCAACCAGTAAGAATTTTGGCTCTCACAGACATGTTAGTTCTTCTTTAAGAAGCCCTCCTGTTCAAATACTTGTTCTCCCCTCCGTATATTTTACCACCACAGTGATAATCTGGGAAGTTTGTGATGTTTTTATTAATTAGATTACAATCATTGTGTAGATATTTACACGTGGCTCAGGAAGTTGTTTATAAATCAGTAGCTGTCAGTTTGTAGTGTAACATTTTGCCTGGCTGTGTTTGATCAAAGGCAGGTGATGGATACAGTTTCACTGTAATTTGCTCCAAAGAGCTGCCGCACAGCAAGACTCTAACATGGTGGTACCATATTGAGTGGATTAGAGGAATTACCGCGTATTCTGTGGCCTTCCGAGAGTCCCTGTGGCAGATGTGTGTGGAAGTGTGGGTAAACAGCCGTGCTGGCACCGGTTGGTTCTCAGCCTCAGCTGGGATGACAGCCCAGGTGTCTCCTGGGAGTTGTAGTGTCAGCCTGGATGCCCAAGTCCACCTGGAGACTCTCTCATTGTTGTTGTCAGATCTCTCAAGGGACTCCTGCTGACATTTGATGTTTCATGTGTCTGCCCACGATGTTGACTTAAGGTTGCTGCGATTGTCACACTGAATGCAGAATGAGGAATACTCACCATTACAGACCACAGGCAGATTAAAAAGCTAACGTGATTCATGTTCCCTGCATTTATAAGGACAAAGTTAAAAAAAAAACCTGGGAAAATGATCTAAATGCTTTGTCTTATGTTTTTTTTTTCTTCTCTCTACAGCTGAAAGAAGTGCATTCAGCCAAAATTCTCTCTGCAATGTTGTCCTACGTGTGGCCAAAGGACAGACCGGACTTGCGGGCACGGGTTGCCATTTCTCTTGGCCTTCTAGCTGGAGCTAAGGTAAGAAAAGGTTTATGCTAATAAGTTTGTGGACGTCTGCTGTGTTTTAGTTTCTTAGTGAATACTGGACTTTTCCCAATGTTAGTGGTTTGATTACTAGGTGTTATAGAGATAGAAGGGAGCCCCTTGCTATGGCTCTTTAGCTACTGGACTTTTGTCAATTTGAACCAGTCTTTGGGATATTTGGTACTAAGGGATGTAAGTTATCAATTGATGAGTGAATCTAAAGTCAATTGGCTTTATTGATTCCTTTTTAAGCTGCCAATTTCCTAAAAACGCAAGTTTCTTTTCTATCTAGAGGACTTTTTTCAAAAACACGAATAGCTTAATTGTTTACAATATGCTGAATTGATGCTTCTCTGCAATGCAGCACAGCTGAATGGGCACTACTTGTCTTGTTTATAGAAACAGAACCTTTTGTCTGCATTCTTGTTGCCGTTAAACAGTGTAAAATAATTATGCAGCAGACTCTGTTTGCATCACTTGATATTTCTGTTCTGGCTTCCATCCGACATGATGGTTATCGAGTTCAATCTCTGACTTTTTACCAGAGCGCTGCCCTCTTCTGGAAGCTGACAACACTACAACGCTTAAACAAGCCCCTTCTAAGTGGATTTTATTAGGATTATATAAAGAAAAAAAGATTGATAAACTATTATTCAACATTTTATAGTTATTTAAAGTAAAATTAAAATATTTACTTGTGCTGTGTTTCATGGCCATAAGAAGGAGAGTTTTTCTTTGCTTTCGATGGAGGTGTAGCTGTACTACAAAAAAATGTTATTCTACTAATGCTGATACTCTGTAGGGCTGGACGTTATGGCCAAAACTTATATTATCGTATAGTTCTTAATTTCAGTCACTGCAACACATTTTCTAGAAGACAAACAAGACATGAAGACTATGTTTACAAATCATATATAATGAATTGGCAAAACGTCTCATAACTACCCCTGATAATGTAAACTGAAGGTCAGCAGTCAATTCCAAAACACTGAACTTTGATAGAACCCTTGTTGATCCTTGTAGGTAGCCTGATAAAAG
>JAUZNJ010099236.1:0-21434 GCA_034780135.1 Jordanella pulchra
GCACACAGCGCAAAATCTACCCGTGCCTGGTTTACGGACCATGGTATTTCTGTTCTAAATTGGCCAGCCAACTCCCCGGACCAGGTCCTTTTAGCTCTGTGATAGAGCTGTGAAATGGCTTCTTCTCAGGATAACATTTCTCACATTCAAGCAGATCAACAAAGGAGGCAAAGCAAGGGTGAACATCAGAAAGCTTTTGAGCATTGGAGTAACCTCCATGTGCCTTCGGAGACACACGGAGGTTGATCCAACGCTTCCTGCTTTCTTTTGTCCAGGTAACTTATATGTTTACTAATGCTAGCATAAATGGACCTGGCAACCAGTTGGCAACCAGTACAATAGAAGGTTGTACTGTTGTGAGCCAGAGTGCGCCAAAAAGAAATTTTGATTTACTGCAGGTGTGTCGCAGGCATAAGTCACTGCCAATCACCAAGCTGTAAAACACGGCGGTGGTAGAATTATGCTTTGTAGGTACTTTTCTTATAATGGAAATGGGTCATTTTCAAAATGGACGAAGCTTTGAAAAGTTCCAAACAAAATCCATCAGCTGTCTGCATGAAAGCTAAAGATGGGGACAGGTTTGATTGCTTTTGCTTTTCTAGGTGTGAGTTTACACCCAGATCCAGGAAAGAGGAGCTTCATGAGCAGAAAGGTGTTGTGAAATAAAGTAACCCGTTATTTTCTGAACTGGAAATGAAGTGAGAATCAGATTATGAGAACTTTATCAATACTAGTGAAACTCTTCTAAGTCTGAAAGCTTAAATGTAACCAAAAGGTCCCTGAACATATTAAAGGAGGAACCTATAACCATATTATTGCAGTTTACTTATTTTGTTTTTATACCACCTAAACAACGTGTTTAAATGGTTCGTCACCACCTTGCAAACTTGGAATGTGTTCAGGGGAGCCGCTGTTTAACAATATGTGCCAAAAGTGACAACCTCAAATGTGTCATACTCTCCAGGTAGAGCTCAACAAAAGCAAGGCTGGCACACCGTGGTGGTGGTGAGTGAAAGGTGAGAAAACCTCAGTGAACTGGGTCACCTGTCACAGATGTGTGCACCTCCACTGATCCGCCGCAGGGATGTGAACTAGGTGAGGGTGAGGATCCAAAGCACAAGTCACAGCCTGTCGGCTGAAGGTGTTTGGTGGACAGGGGTGTGCGGTCTTGGTTTTCGTCTTCCTCCTCTACTTGATGAAGCATTTCACACCTCAGATGGGGTCAGAGTGCACACCAGCATGAACCTGGTGCTCCCCCTGAGGCCCAGGACTAAAGTAATCAGAATATTCTCCCACCCTTTGTTTCCTTCATACATCAACAGCTCAATCCACTATTTTCATAAAAGTATTTATTTCACAGCTGTGTACATAGCAACCTATGATGAATCATACTCTGTAAAAACATTCTCAGCTGCTGTAGTGTTGCTGTCATAAAACCAAATTGTGCAGCTTTCGTCTCCCAGTACCAGTCATCCTACAAACATCATTTCACAGGATTGATCTTCAGTTCTGTTTTTCCCGTCAAATTTAATCTTAGATACAAAAAAAAAAAAAAATATTCTGACAGCTAAAGATTAAGACGGAGGTAGCCACCAGTCAGTGCTGTGGAGTAGTGAAAGGGCTAAAGTGAATCCCATCAGACTGTCAGTAATGTGACCAGATGTTGATGGCTCTGGGTCTATTCGTAGTGCGTTGCTATTTCACTAACCTACTTAACCACTGTGTAGGAGTTTATATTCATTATGAAAGCAATTGATTGATGTTTTATTCTCTGTTTGAGCCATTAGACTCTCATGTCAATGGGTGTTATGATCCTGATTAAACCTACAATAACTAGAAACGACCTTTATCTTCTGAAGGGTCATTAGAATCAAACAACCTTATTTCCTTGCTACAACAAAAAGCATAGATTCATATGAAACGACACCGGATGTGAACAAATCTCCTTAAGTTGTTAAGAATAAACACTTCATTGGCAAGAATGGATTCCTTTTGTAAAAAAAAAAAAAAAAAATTAAATTAAATGCAAACTATGAGTCCAAAACATCCCAAAAGAAGGTAAGCATATGTGCACGTTGAGTAAAGGTGAAAGGAGCAGAGTGACACATGGTTAGTATGAGACGTCCCTAAAGTCTGTGATAAAGGCGCCACGTCTCAGATGGAAAAAAACAAAAAAACAAAAAAAAAACGATGCACTGTTGACGCACAAATGGATGACTTCTTTCCACCTTGTCTTCTGCTGTTCAAAACAATTAAAAATTTGGAAAATGGCAAAGCGACGAAATGACCGACACCCGGTTAAACTGATCCAGAGCAAAAAAAAAAAAAAAACACATTGAAATTAAGACTCAAAGTAAAGAGTTTCTCTCAGCAGATTTACAGGAAGCACATTTACCACCAACCAAACTCACCGTGTCCATCTTTACCGACTTTAAACTCATCTTCTGAAGATTTTCCTCTTTTCACACGTTGGCTCTCTAATCTAACTTAAGTCGTTACATGGAAACATTTTCATCCCCCTTACATGGTTTTTCTGCTACCTTAAACATGGAATCAGACAAACACATCAACGAAGGAAGAAATCTTGACGAGAAAATCCAAATATGATTTATCGACCCAAGCCAACATGTTCAGTTCTCATACATGCCTCAACACTAAAGCTTGAAAAAAATTATTGTGATGATACAAAAATCAAGTCAAGACCCCCATATAGAGATCTACTGTAGGTGCTGTTGGCAGTTGGAACAAACCCAAAGATGAACGTGGTTTTTGTAAACTCAATTAATCACCCAGTCTGTTCATTGGTCCATCCTTTTTGTGCATTTCCCCCCCCTTGTTGATTTGGCTGCTGCTTTGCTTTTAGTCCAATCCACAGAAAAACTTCCACTGTCCTTCCTGCGCTACAGTTCGGCGTCCAACTTCTGCTCACACTGCCTCATCCCCAGCCCAGAGTCTGCACCCAGAGTCCTTCAGTACATTTTCTGTCGACTGGGCAGCACCGCCTCCTTGAGGAATGAGAATACAAGGAGGATCCCGGACCTCTTGCCTCGCTTCCCCTTGGTGAAATAGTTAGAAACCACATCATCTGGGGAAAAAAAAGTAACAAAAACGAAACATTTCAAAAAGGTAAGCCTTCAAGTGATCCAAAGTAAGGAGTGAAAATAAAAAGATATCTAGAGGGTCAAAAATTTATGTAAATCTTTTTGCCCAACTTCAGTCTTAATGAAACAATCTCAGTTTCACATTTATAGTCATATTTAGCCAAAAAACATGTTTTCCGTTAAACTACTATCAAAATGACAATGAATTCACATTGGGACAACTAGGATACAATAAGAGAGTACTGACCAATACTGATATTGATCCAATATGATACCAACATTAATCGTACGTACTTCTATTAATTCTTTTATAGTATGAAACGATAGAAGAGTTTTGATCCAGTGATATCTCTAAAACAGGCAATATTCAACAACTTCAGGTACAAAGACATGTGACCCATTTCATAATCACCAAGAAGGGGCAGAAACTTTCTATAAGTTTTACATTATCAGAGATTTTAGAGGCTGATATTCAGTTTTTGACTGATATCAGATCAATTTCTGATATCAATATCGGAGTGGGATATCCCTACTGACGAACATAGATTTTATCCCACAAACCTCTGGAAGAAAGAGCTCTAATAAAGCCTTTAATATATATATATATATATATATACACACACACACATATATATACATACATACACACACACACACAGTGGGGAGAACAAGTATTTGATCCACTCTTGATTTTTCAGGTTTTCCCACTTGCAAAGCAATTTAATTACATGTAATGTAATTTTTATCATAGGTTCTCTTCAACTGTGAGTGATGGAATCTAAAACAAAAATCTGAAAATTACAATGTATGATTTTTAAATATACATATATATAATATGCTGAATT
The DNA here is from genome assembly GCA_034780135.1 of Jordanella pulchra. Taxonomy (NCBI): domain Eukaryota; kingdom Metazoa; phylum Chordata; class Actinopteri; order Cyprinodontiformes; family Cyprinodontidae; genus Jordanella; species Jordanella pulchra. Next base: position 3,947 of record JAUZNJ010099236.1, read on the forward strand.
TTAAAACAAAAAGTACATCATTATATTTTCACAATTGAATGTGCAAGCTGTATTAAATACTGAGGGAATAAGGAAAAACAAAGTGTTCTTACACAAAGTTAAAATTATTTATACAGATAACAAAACAGGAACTTATTAAGTTCCTAAATTAAGATAAAAAAAGATAAATAAAACATGTGAAACACTTCTGATATCCAGTGTAAAGAGATATGAAACTATCATTAAAACACAGTATAAACCACTGACATGTTGTCAGACTATTTATGTGCAATAATCTGGTGGGAGACACTTTGTTCTCTTTAAAGTGCATTAAATCACAAAGGATTTTCCAATTCATCTTGCTTGTTGCTAGCAAATCTTCTATCTATTTTTTTTTTTGTGCAACATCATTCACTTTTTATCATCACATCCTCTCCTTTCTTGCACAGCAGAGACACAGAGCACCATTTAGATGATAAATTAAGGAGTTGATATTTTAAAAAGTACAGCATAAATTGCATTCTGCATCTTTAAACAGTAACTAATCCCAGACCAGACAGACAATCTGTTTTAGCTCTGGTATTGCGGTCAAGCTCCACTTAAGAACAGCCATTACTACACAGTGGATGTTATCAATTTATTGGATGGAACAAATTTTAATGAAATAAACCAACTAATCTCAGGTTGATGATTTGTTTACATACGTCTCATGCAGTGGTTCATCATGTTAAACTCTAGACATCGTTGTGTTAAATTACAACCAGACATAAATAGGTTCTGTGGATAATTCTCACCTCCTTGCTGCATAGTGGATGGAAGCACATTTTCTCCTGCTGATAGTGACACAAAGAAGGCAAAGGGGATGACCCAGAGGCAGATCGTGAAGTACGACAGCACCTGAAACCAGTCAACAAAAACGGCAAAGAGTTGGACAGGAAATGCACTTCTAGAATGATGAAAAAGCTACAGATAAAATCCAATACCTCTGAAAATGGGTAATATTCTTGTGCAAAGTGCTGGAAGGCCATGTAATGGTTCACCACCACTAACACTTAAGAGTAAAGACAAAAAAGTAAAGGATGAGCAGATGAAATAAAAAAAAAAATATTGTTTTGTTTCATATACTTGTTGCATTTTTATCAAATAGATGCAATTAAACTTGAACTAAGTGTGTTTCTTCCTCACCACAGGAGAGGATGAAGTTCGGGGAGCTCAGCAGTATGTAGGGAAATGTTCGCAGCAGGCCGAAATACACCAGGTTTGTAAAGAGGCCGACTACCACCATAAACAGAGGGAAGCCTTCAAAAACATAGAGACCCAACAGCACACCTGTCGAGAACTGGACATATTCACACACAATGAGAGACTAAAATGTACAGTCAACACCTATAAGATGCTAAAGAAGTTCATCATGTTGAACCCACATACTCACCAGGATCATGTACTTGATTATTCGACTTGTCACTACTGTGTACTCTTCTATTAGCTCTGCCAAGTAATACAGGCCAGCCGCTGGTGGAAGATAAACGGTAAAAAGAACTTAAGAATGCTGCTAAACATTTTTTATGTCGTATTAGAAAGGAGCTGGCACATCTAGAGCAGGGATCAGGGGCTATGAATAGTAAGTGGGCAATATGAGTAAAGAAATGGGTAACAAACAGTTGCTGGAGCATCTAAAAGACAATTGAAAGAGTTAAGGTAAAAAAAAAACACATAAGGTGGATTTAACATGCATTAGATAGCATTATGGGAACTTGATAGGCAGGAGATTCATTTGAATAATGTTTAATACAAGCCAGGTTATTGTAAATCAAACCATTTTAGTCACATTAGAGATGAGTGATGTAGACTTCGACTTTTAATATGATGTTTGGTGATATTCTTTCTAAAAACAACTAATAAGAAAAGGGATTTTTCTGTTTTGCTGTAAAACTGTCACAGAATATAGAACCTTAAAGTTTTATCTAAAACTAAAAATAACTCATTAATTAATAAGATCATCTTTGCAGACTTATTTTAAGCTTCAGAATAATCAAAATATCAAACTTACCAAGTAAAACACTAACTATCTTTTTATTTTCAGGGGCTCCCTGCCTACTATTATTTCCTAAATAATGGTGTCCTTCCAGAAGAAAAAAGTTCAGTTGTTTTTTTTCATGGGTTAGTTTTTACTGTTTGGGATCGATGTTTAACCCTTTAAAGCCCAAACCATGAAATAATCGACAAAAAAATTCTGATTTTTTAATATAAGAGTTGTCATTGAATTCTATGAATAATTATGAAAAAACCCATAAATTTTGTATAAGTTGAATTTGATTATTATTTGCATTAATTTTGATACATTAGGTATTTCCGTATAATCTTTTATACATTTTCTGTTCCCTACATATTTCTGATTTATTAAGTTGGGTTCTCAAGAGCGAAAAGATACTACTGATGATGCAGAGGTCTCAAAAAATCATGTATCAAATATGATACACTAGGCTTTAAAGGGTTAAAGTGTGATGCTTAACTTTCACTTCATTTCCTTTCAATTATCTTCTCTTCTGCATGTCACTTTTTCTGTTTACTTTAAATAAAGTGAAACGAGTTTTGTATATTGACAGAAAAACAACATTTAAACCCATGCTGAACATTGGAGTGTTTCCATTCAAGTACATTTTAAAAATGCAACAACCTAAATTGAAATATTTACAATAAGCTCAGACCTCCTCAAATGTTATCTCCCTATAGTTAAAATTCAAATTAAGGCTCAAACAAAGCAAAGCTTCTGAGTCTTTTTGTCAGGAAATAGATATGTAAAAACTAGTCTAGATTTTACATAAATTCTTTAGCCTACAACTATTGCAAGATGTGTATTTTTATTTTAATAAAAGGTGTTTACCGTTCATTAATTTTTTCAATAAAACTTTAACATAAGTTAAAATGTTCTATGGAAAATGGAGTTCATTGTAGTATATGATCCTTTATCCTAATTTATCTCTGCTAATTTGCAATATATTTTTGATCAAAAGGTTGAAATGATATAAATGATTTTTGAAAACACCAAATTTCAATGTGTGAAAGGTGTTACTCAACACAGCCATCAACAAAAAGGCTTAAAAGAATGTGACTGAGGCATGTGGAAAGATTGGAACGACAAATTTTAACTACTTGTTTTGATTTAAAGTTTCCAACCAAATCATACTGTGCTTTAAATGGTTAATTTGGCACTTTCACTTTCATATTTTTGATTTAATAGAATCTTTTGATCCTATAGTTAATGAATATTTTCAGAACTGATTAGATAGGACAACAAAAGACCTTATCAATAAACTCTCAAATGTATTAACATCAAATACTGCAACTCTTCTAAGACAAACCAAATCTGAATTTATATGTTAAAAGTTTGTTCTTTCTTAACGTGTATGTCTTTAAGTTTTGAAGTGGTCTAATACACCCGTCAGTTAGACTAATTATAAAGTTGAACCTACCGGTTGAGATAAATTTATTACAAAGTAAAAAGGTAATGATTATTTGGACTTTGTTTCCTTGTGTAAACAAACTTACATTTCAACTACTAGCACAGCTGCCTTCATCTCTCATTTAGCTGCTGTAACTTTGATCTTTGCTTCGTCGTTACAAGTAGTAGTTTGTTCTAGATCACACAATTCGATTTACAATAATCCCACAGAGAAACAAAGGAACAAGGGAGTTACACGGCAACTAGAAAGTTAGTTTCTAAGAGGCTTCAGTATAAACCAGACCTAGGGGGAAAATATAGTCCAGTAATGTGAAAACTGAAACATTAACTTTGCTATCTGAAGCGCCTCTGACATTTACCAGAGCTGCTTCACCTGTTCGCTGCGTTAGCATTACTAAGCTAATTCGAGCTGCTGCGTTATCTGCTGTGGGCATTTTTAGCTGTAACTTACCTATAGACAGTGTGACGAAAGATATCTGGACGACCAACGATAGCCAGCTTAGTAAATAAATAAACCACATCTCTCTGCATATGCTACAACACACACAATTAAGAGAATAACGACTAAAATTTGCTAGCTGTCTGCTAGCGTTGTTCGGCACTCCTTCCGCTGTGTTTTCAGTACGAGCTGACGAGTTCGAGAAAGACGGGTGTTTTTTTGACAGAAAATAGCTGGGTTTTTGCAACAGCGCCACCCGCGGTAGGAGAGTAAATTACTTTCGTCAACTTACCTAAAGTATCCTTCTCATTGTTATTTTTTGTGTGTTCTCTTGTTTTTGTTTTCTTTTTACTTATCACACAGCTAAAAGATATATGACAAGAACACAATAAAGATCCTGCAAGGAAGAAAAGAAACCCAGGGAGGCTCATACACAATAAAACATTGGGTGTTGAAAATCCAGTCAACCTATTTTACTCTAAATAGAGTATTTACAACTAAACAGAGAGTAAAGTGTTGGAGCTAATACTTAGTGACTGACAGTCATCTTACTGTATATGGTGTTGGTTACCAGCCAGTCTTTGAGAGGTCTTCTTGATTTTGACACTGAAATAAGTAAAATTAACTCTGAAAAATGGCAGTGGCTATAGAGTAAATTTTCACTCATTTGGATCGCGACCAAATGTAAACTCTGTAGTTGTTAAAGTAATACTGTTATTTTTACTGTGTAGATATAATTAGCTCGATTACATTTTTTTGTAAAAAATAAAATTAATTTGAATATCAGGCTGTTAACCAAAGACTTCACAACAGAAATAAAATGTTAAATAGAGATTTTTCAAATATTCGTGCTGTGAGTCTTTGATGATTAAAAGTCAATCTTTAATCTCTATTTTTTTCTGACAATTTTAACCTTTGATTTTTCTGTCGCTCTGTTCACCTTTATAAAGATCTTACAGTTTGGAAGTCCACGTCGATTGGATTTTCCCATGTTTACTAGGAAATAGAGCTTTATTTGTAATATCCACGTCCTCGTTTGTCAGGCGCTAATTCAAATAAACATTGGTTCCTTTCACTGCGTAATCAGAAAGATTTTGTTTCCTGTCATCGAATCTCAAAACAATAGTTGAGAGAATGTATCTTTGTTGGAGAGGATGGCATTCTTCTATGAAACTACAGTCAAAAACAATATCCTTGGTCTCCATAAAAGCAAATACCTGCTCCTCCACTTTTGTACCATCATTATCTTTGAAGTTTTCTCCACTCCTCATTTCCACAGTGATGTATGAGCTGGGTTTTGTCTTTAGAGCTGTAATCACCACATTGTTCATTCTAGGGAACTCCTTTACCTCTACCTCTCTCTTTATTTAAGGTCCTTAATCATTTCAGCTTTTCCTAAGAAGTTTTAGGCTTTTAATTTGCCCTATTACGTCCATTATCTTATTTTAATGTGGAGAGATTTTACATGGACACAGTCTGGTAGACGCATTCTATCAAGTTTGTACATGAGAAAAAAATACAAATCTATATTTTAACCTTTAAAATAGATTCATAGGTACACTGGACTTGACTTAGCATTGGTCAGACTTGAATAACAAAGATTTCTCCTATGGCTCTATCATAACAATGTTCACAGTGGTCTCCCTGAGATGTCTGGGGTTTCACAGATCAGGTTAAGTGCTGTGAATAACTGTTTGCCCCTTTAAAAATATCCTTTTGTTTTTGCTACACTTACTGTAATTGTCTTGTCTACCCTTGCTAGCAGTTGGCACATTTGTTTAGATAGCACTTTTCTCAGGCCAAAAATCTGAAAGTGCTTTACAAAAAAAAAAAAATGTATAAAAACATGAGATAAATATCTACACGAAAAGACAAAAATCACAAAACTTTCTAAAGAAACTCAGATTTTGTCTCAACAGGCAAAATAATATTTTTCTAAAAAGCCTTGGGAGTAATCACAATGTTTCAACAAAAAGTTTTTTGACAAAATTAGTGGTTTTGATCGTGTATGTCATATTTGCCCAATTCACCTTAATTTGTTTATATTGTGTTGTGTGGAAAAATATATTAGGCATCTAGTTAAATAAACAAGATCGATCGATATTCACTCAGTCAGCATTTATTTCTTTGCAAAAAAATTAGAACAAGACAGATCATAACCATTTAGTGCAATGTTGGGCCCTAATCTGATCTGACACAGTTTCCTCACCCTAACTTAAAATGAAGGTTTTCAGAATCAAAACACACTGCAGACAGTCTGTAGAAACAGGTAAAATGTTATGAGAATAGAACTGACATGTTATGGGAGGATTATATTTTGCCCCAAACAACATGGTTCAGTCCGGCATATGTGAAGCCTTGCAATAGAGAAGACCTGAGTGAAAACCTTCATAGGTATTTGTATATGTAATAGAAAACAATAGGAGATTGATCTTTTTTCCCACAACAGTTGCAACAATTCAAACAGAAGATGCCAAATAAAAGCACTTTACAGATTTATTTGCATTAGATCCTTCAGACTGATTGGTTAAAAAAGTTATCTGAGTATACCCAGCAGAGTCATTGATTGGAGGATTCAGTCCTCCTGGATGAGTGTGTAGCGACTATGGACCGTCGCTCACATTGAGTGGTCGGCTTTCAGCAGTTAAACTGAGCTGCATGTAGCGACAGTCGGAAGGAAAAACACATCATTGTATGGGACACCTCCAACAGAACCAGGCTCAGTGTGAAGGGTTATCTGCTGCATCCAACTTTTTAGAAAGTCTATCACAGCCTCTGTCTTGTCTCTTTCCTGTTGTTGAGTCATAAACACTGATCTTAATTGAAGCTTGAAATGCTTTAGATGTTATTTTAGGTACTTCTGGGACCTACTGGATTCTCCCTTGGAATATTTCTATTCAGCTCAGCCACTTCTGGGAAGGTTCACAGTGCTCCATGTTTTCTCCATTTGTGTATAATGGCTCTCGCTGTGGTTCCCCGGAGTCCTGAGGTCTTAGAAATGGTTCTGTAACAATTTCTAAGGCAAAGAGGTTCCAAGACTTTGTTTCTCATCTGTTTTTGACTTTCCTTAGAAGCTGTAGCTTACTGATTTTTTCAAAATCTGCTAGACTACTTCATGATGTCAGTAAAGATTTTGTTTAAAGGATTTCTCCATCAATTGGTTTATTTTGTAGATCTGAATCAATGCCTAATTATTGCAACCCGGCACAAATGCAGTTAGAGAAAATAAACCATAAGCTGTAATCAAACAAAGCTATTGCATAATTTAAACTGCAAGGGATCAGAGAAATGAATTGAGTCAGGAGGTTTAAAAGAACTAAAGACATCTGTTGTAAGTTTATCACGATGCTGTAGTTATGAGTTGTTTATCAGACAAGTTCAGCACTTAGGTTTGATTGCTGCTGACTTTTAGAAAGTTGTTTGGGTCGATGGCTTTTATTTACCTCTCAACAAAAATTCAGTCCGCAAGAATAGAGATACAGTGTGTTTCAATGGAAAAAAAACCTACAAATCATTACCTGATACTGTATTTTATTTCATGTAATTCTTTCAAGCACATTAAATGGAGGATTTGATGGATACCCAAATAATTAAGGCCAATTAGACACTGAAAGAATTTGCCACCCACTCACTTTATGTTGAGGTCCTTTCTTAGCACTATGGTAGAGCTTCAGCCATATATAAAACACAGTGAAAATAAACAGTTTCTCTCCTTTAAAGTAAGCCAACATAAAACATTACAGAGATAAAGTAGACATATCAAGCAGATGGGTTTAAAACCAGAGGTGGGTAGTAACTAGTTACATTTGCTCAGTTACGTTTACTTAAGTAACTTTTTACAAAACATGTACTTTTGGCTGTAGTTTTACAGTGTTTTACTTTTTATGTTTACTTGATTAAAAATGTAATAAAGTATCAGTAATAAAACTCCTGCCCCCCTTAAGCAAATATGCAACACTGAGAGACACACTTTCTCATTTTTCCTTACTGAAGGATTATTGGTTCAATGTTATTTTCCATCTGCTGAATTTTTCGTGTCATTTGGAAATGAAGTGAAAATACAGTAAACAGTATACTGTGACTTAACCTATTCTACATACTGTAACTAATGAAAACTACAGATAGCTTAAAAATATGAATTCAGTTGTTATAAGCATTTACAGTCAGTAGATCAGTTGCTCAGTACTTGAGTAGCCTTTTTACCAAATACTTTTTTACTTCAGTAATTTCTTTAAAGGCTGCTTTATACTTTGACTTGAGTAAAAATATATATTAGTTTTACTTAAGAACAATTTTTGGGTACTTTACCCACCTCCGTTTAAAAGTAAGTTTTACCACTTTGGGGGTTAGACATATGTATTTCTGTTTTGTTTTACTTTGTAATTTATAGATTCGTTGAGTTTTGTCTAAAGAAATATTAGTCATAAATGATGCAAAGAGCCTAAGTATAAAATCAACATTGGACTCTTCTTTCTCCTTTCATGCATTCATAAAGTAGTAAATCTCTGACAGCATGTCAATAAATAACAGCAAAAGTTTCCTGTGATTCAGCATGTTTTAATCTGTAGGAGGAACTTAACAAGGTAAATATTAGCTTCCTCCTCCAGCTAAAGTTGAATAAAGTTCTTCTCTTCATAACAACGTAATTTCTGATCAAAATGCCTTAGGAACCATAGTTAATGTTAATGTGGTGTCAAATATATCCTTATTAGGAAAAAGTTAGATGTGAACAACGGAGGTCTGAAACTGTATGATGGAAAGGCGGCAAATATCACTTCATTTTTACCCAAAGAAAAAGACAAAACGTAACAAAGCCACGGTCGTAAATAAACCAAGTCTTTATTTTAGGTATAGACATATATATGAATATACCTCTTCATGGATGTGCAGTTAGTAGTCTCCTATTTAAGAGATAAGAAAATGTGCCTCATTGGCCACTGTTTCACTCAGAACTACAAACTGCACATCAAAGAAGATGTAAATTCCTATAAATGTCTACAAGTAAATTAAAAACTTGCTTTAAGGTGCAGTGGTTAGCTCGCAACCCATGTATGGAGGCCTTAGTCCTCGACGCGGGCGACCCAGGTTCGAATCCGGCTTGTGGTCCTTTCCCGCATGTCTCTCCCCCTCTCTCATACCCCCTTTCCTGTCAACCTACTGTCAGAAAAACGAGCCACTAGTGCCGTAAAAACCTCAACAAAAAAAAAAAACAAAAAAAAAAACCAACTTGCTTTATTTACGATCCTCGCACTGTTACGTGTTGCCATGACGCCGTTACCATGGCAACAGAAACGCTGACATGAGATGCATGATTGAGTTGCTGTCGTTGATAAGCTAGCATACAGCTAGCGTAGCTAACAGGGAGACTAGCGATTGCTGACGAAACAACAATCCCAGTTCATAATTAGGAGAAAATATCTCGTAATTACGAGATAAGGTGTTCATTTTTTTTATTCCGTGACTGCAATGTGTTTCCATAGTTGTTTGAGTTGTTCTTCTTTTTTAAGATTTCACATCTGTCTCTCACACACACACACACACACACACTTATTCCCACACCCTAGACACTCATATAGATTCAATAACAGAAAAGCAGGTAGCATGCTTTTCTACATCTTAAAAGGCGACACTTTTAGGACCAAGGACCAAAACAATAAAAAATGTATATCTGGGAGTGAAAAAGGCCAACCTTCTAGTAAAGTGTTAAATAAGGTAAATATGTAATGCGAAACGGTGTGAAGAAGACACTAAAATGGTGTCAGAGTATAGGGTGAGAGTAATTTTCTCCTTCCTCCAAATGCTTTCAGCCGACGCAGATAGGCGGATAGATTGGCAGCGTGGGGCGAAGGTGTGTGGGCTCATTCATCCATGCGTACATATATGCAGCATCTGAGCAGAGGTGAGAAAACAAAAGGGGTTATGCTGCATTTATTTAAAAAACTTTCAGAAGGGAAGCCACGGCTCTTATCTCAGCGACGCCTCTGGGCTCAGGGTGTGACGGCCTTAATGTGTCAAAATAAGACGCAGCCTGTATGCTGCTGCCGGATCACGCTTTTGGAAATGAAAGGGACACCCAGAGAGGGAAGTAGGTGAGGGTATTCATAGAAGCGTTTTAATGGCTCTGGTCATCTTTTATCTATTAAAAGAAAAAAAGTCCTGTCACTTCATCTGGTGAAACACAAGAAAAGGGGCTGCTTGACAATAACTGGAGCTGCAAGGAAAACTTAGGTTTAGGGTTAAATGATATTTTATATGATTCCTTTTGATTTTCATTGACAACACAAGATAAAAAAAAACAACAGTCTTGAACTTTGAGTTAAATAAACAAGACAGAATAGTTGATTAAAAAGATTTGTATTTTTTTTATCAACAATAAAGCAGTAGTTCCTATTGAATAAAGTGCGCCTGCATTTATGGCATTAAGATGGTATCTTCTGCATTTTCTCAAAAGGATGCTGTAAGGCTCCATGGCCGATGATCAGCGCTGATGCTCTGATGCGAGAATCTCTCTTCTCCCTGTTTTGTTTCAGCCTCCGGAGCACAGGTGCAGTGCTGCTCTCTCCAGCCCAGGGACCGTCACCTGCTGCTGGGACACGCTGCAGCCCTGGTTGGGGATCTGACCAAGAGATCAGCACATATTTAGGTTAGGCACGAACCCAAAGAATGAGAACTACAGGATGCACTGGAACAGATCTGTTAGGATATAGAGGTTTGGTCTGGTTAAGTATGAGCAAGGAGCTCTTGATTGTTACCTTTTTAAATACAGAGTAGTTGTGTATGGTTATATTTTTTGTATGAAAGTTCAAATTCTTTTACTTGTCTATGGATTAAATAATTTTAAAATATGCCTGCATTATATGGGGTCTTGAAAACGCTGTTGGAAACCCTTTAACTTTCTCACAATTTGTCATTTATTGACCACAAACCTCAATGTGTTTTAATGTGATTTTATGTGATAGGCTAAAGGAAAGCAATGAATGTTTTTAACAGTTTTTTTTTTGTTTTTTTTTTGCAAAATAAAAAAAAGAATGTGGCACCGATTTCTAAGCAGCTCCCTTCGTCTACTTTTCACAAATATCACAATGATCAAACCTTTCAGGTGCGTCTCCACCAGCTTTGAACTCTGGAAATTGATTTTGGTTTTTTTGTCTGTTTTGACAGCATTATGCTACGTCTTCTTTGTTTCACAGATGCAATGGTATGTTCTAGGTAATGTGTCGCCTTAATTTTCCAACGCAAATATCTTTTCTTTGTAGACACAAGTGTTTTCTTTTGTCTCTTCTGACCAGAGCAATTTCTCTCACATATTTGCTTGTTTGTGGCAAACTGCAATCAGGGCTTCTCATAGCCTTATTTTTTTAATTTCCAATGTTTCATAAAGGTAAGCCACTGTAAAGTGCATTATCTAATAGGTTTTATTTTTGGTTGTATTCTATTTAGTTTATCTATACATGGTACATTCACAGACTCAAGGCTTTTTTGCAGAAATATATTGTCAGTTTAATCACACAATCACTGATTTTGCAACTTTCATAAATTGAACTGAGTTCTGTCATACATCCAAACGTTTGCATAAAAAAAGTCATAGTTGAAGAATTTGAACATTTAATTGTTTGAAAATGATTTTTAAGCATGTATCAAAACCTATTATTGTTAACCCCAAATGTCTGAATAAAAATGTTTTTTTTTTTTTTATTAGTCTGCGACAATGAGGAAATCGCATGGGTGACAAGATATTTAGAAGAGGAAAACAAGGTCTAACACAAAGTTAAAGTTTAACCAAAACAAAAAAAGGGAAAAGAACAGAAGAAGGAACCAGGAAGCTCACCTTGAAGGCATGAACTGATATGAAAAGACCTAAATGCCAATAATACACAACTCAACATAAAACCAATATGAAGCCATTGGAAAGTAAAACACTAACAGCCACAGATCCTGAGTGAAGGGGGGTGTAAACATCTGCTCACCACACCTTTTCAAACTTGTAAACCATGTATCCCTTTTTCCAGCTTTTGTACATAGTTTTTGAATTCATCCATCACATAAAATCCAGATAAAATATACTGTAGTTGGTGGTTGTGTTATTCAAATGTGAAAAATCTTAAGGGGTGTGAAAACTTTTTGGAAGACACTGTGTGTTACGGTGCAAAGAATGTGGAAAACTGTCTTTGTATCGTAGGTTTGACCTGTGGACAGTTGGTCCTGATTTTCTCCCATCACTTTTCTTCTTCTCTGGAGGACCAGCTGCAGCTCGGCCTCCCCTACATTCCTGCCGATCCCCCTCCTGGAGGGAACTCTGCGTAGGTGCTGCCGTTTAATGTTATCCTAAAACAAGAAAGTGTAAAATAACTTGACAAAATTAAAAGCAGAAATCAATACAGCGGCTGTTTGTTTTGGGGAATCAAGAAAGCTCAATGTATTACCAGCATTCCCTTTAATTCCAGGACGGCTGACTTCCTGTTTTCACTCCTTTGGTCCTGGAAGAGGATATGATATTTTGAAAAATAATGTTTTATTAAAACAGCTTTATGATTGTTTACAGATAAGAGGGAAACATTTTCCATAGCTGACCCTCCATGAGCTGTCTTCTTCCTGCAAGCAGAGAAGATGCATATATCAAAGGATCAATTATCTTTAAAATTACCCCTCTTTTATCAAGCTTTTTATCTGAGTGTGTAAAGCGTAAACCAAGCATGCATTTTTTTTTTACCTGGAGTTTTTGTACAGGTCTTAGGATAATACCTTTCTTTATCCTCTCTATCATCTCATCCACTGCCTTAGCTTTTACGTCCTTCAGTGGCTCTGGCTCTTAAAGAAAGTCATGCGACACATCATGTAAAAGATGGAGCAGCAGAACAACGACTTTAAACAAAGCATCAGATGAACATAGATGCCTTTCTTTGCACCAAATGTTAAAGTGAGTCGGTTTTAAACCTCTGTGCTTTATATTAGAAATACTTCATACTGTAGATAGAAATAACAACTCACTGTCGGTATCAACGACACTGCCGCCTTGCTTTCTGCTCCTGATGAAGTCCTTTAAGCTGCATACAGACGAAGAATAGGACAGCTGAGTGGAAACCTTAATGCACTGCATTGCTGCAATTGTCAGTCACTCCATACTGCCAAAAGTATTTGCCTTCCCCCTTCACTGATATGAACGTCTGTGATATTCCATTCCTAATCCATAGGGTTTAGCATCCTTATATAACAGCTTTAATGTTTCTTGGAAGGCTTTCCATGAGGTTTAGTTGAGTGTTTATGGGGAATTTGTTACTATTTTCCCAGAAGCACACTGGTTCTAACAGTTTACATTCATCTTGTAAGGCCTGGACCCAGCTGCTTAGCAATGAAAACCTTTCCAATAGGCTTTGTTTGTGAGCCAATCTGAAGCCCATGTAAAGTCGGAAGGTCTTCATCTAGTGGCTCTTTAAAAAGTGGAGGATCACTTTATAGGAATTTTAAGGAAAAAAAAATAAGATTGTAATTATGTTAATTACAATGAATTTTATTGTAAGAGAGAAGTTTTATTTTTAAGTTGACATACTTGATAACAGGAGTGGGTGGAGGTGGTGGAGGTGGTGGAGGTGGTGGGGGTGGAGGCGGTGGAGCAGCACTAATGACCTCCTGCGGGTCATCCTCTTTCTCCTCCATGTTCATCGTTTCCTGTAACCGTTTCACTGCAAAGAAGGTGGACAGAACAATATTGACCTTTTCTAGGTTTCTAGTTTGTGTGAAACATCGTGAAACATTTACCTGCTAAAAATGACAGATGTGTTTAAAAGAGAACCAATGTATTTACACAACAAAAAGTACAAATCCTAAGATATGAAAAACTTGCAAAGGAAAAACTCGACAAAGCAGATGAGCAATGTAAAGATTGTTGATATGGTGTATGATGTGAGGCGGTATGCATGAGGAAAAAACAGAGGAGCCTCAAAGACCAACTATGACCCAAAAATCCAATGACGTAAAAGATTTCCTCCTAAAGATAAAGCTCAGTGTGGAAAGAAATGTCAAAATGAGATGTTAGATGTTCCTAAATGGATGCAAAATAACTGAAACCAAAAAATATATTTGCAAAATACTTGATATTAATCTTCAGTTACACTGTCTTGTCTTATGTGTATATTGGGGCAATGAGGAATGCATTAGGTGGATCTTAATGTGACACCAGGAGCTATCATGACCCGTTCTGAACAGTATGCTGGAATCAGTGGTGTGGAACTAACTTTGTTCCACTGTTATTTTGTATGTTAGTTTTTCATAAAATTAAAGCATCTGTTAACATTTTAAATTCATAACAAAAGGATAAACCAGCAGTCTGATAGTTTGTTGCTCAACGGTGACGTCATTTCAGTCATTCAACATGCTGTTGTAAATGAAGAATTTCCAGAGCGTTTTGCAGATTAAGTATTGTCGTTATTGGGCCATTTGTTAGAGCCATAAATAGAAAATATTTAAGTTATTTGTATTATGGTTTGCTTTTTGGTTTTGTCGTGTTCAGTGAAGGGACTGGTATTTGTTCAGGTCATTTTATTGAGAGGTTTGGTTTTATTTTGAAAGACTCACTTCCTGTCGAGCCGCATTGTAAAAAAGACTGTTTAGACACGGAGCAATATAGTTTTTGACTGTGTAAATTGTGTAAGAATTGGAAGAAGAAAAAACAGAATTATAATTTTTCTTACATTTTTTATAGATAAAGATCTTACGTTAAAAGTACACAGTTTCACGTGACCTTTACTTTTAGTGTCTAAGGAATGGCACAGATACTGGATTTGTTGCCATAACACCATTGTTGCTTATACTGAGCTGCAGTTGCTGCTACACAATCAAATGCAACAGCATCAAATCTTTAGAGTTTACATGCTGTGCACTGTAAAAACAAATTCATTGAAAAAAAAAATAGATTGCAAACGTTTCTCTAATGTAAATTGCTCTAAATGTTGTCCACCGTCGTCAGTGTAGCTGTCAGAACTCTCCTATCTTAACGGCCCTTATCAATATGGTTGAAAGATCCATAAAAACAAATGACGGAAAATTTCTTCAAATAAATACAGTCGTTTATGCTGTGAATTTACAGACATTTTCTTGCAGTGAGTGAGTGCAGGGCTCATGTGGTGGAGTTTTTCTACATGTGACAGAACGGCTTTTTTACAGCGTTTAATATGGAAGGAGATTTGGGAGCAACCTTTGTTCTATATGATTCTGCCTTTCAGTGTCAATCAAACAAAAATCAGATAAGTAACACAAAACTGGGGTAAAAACAAAAATCGAAAGTGGACAAAAAATTTGGATTGATGCATCCGTAGTTTTTGAGTTTAATTGTTGGCAGTGATGTTGCAAGCAGTTGATACCTTCCTCATTCAGCTCTGTGACTGATGCGTTGGCCTGAGACAGTTGACGCTCCAAAGTCTTCCTCTCCTCTTCACTCTTCTTCAGCTGCTCTTTCAGCTCCTGCAGCTTATAACCGTCCTCCTCAGCACCTTTATTCTCCTTTTCCTTTAAACAAAAAGAATTTTAATGTATGTATGAAAACATAACTAAGTTCATCCTTATTCCATATCTCTGCATATGGCCGTACAAGCACACCTGGACCTGGTAGTACTGCTGAATGCTGCACAGGGCTGTGCTGATTTGGTGGATTTGGTTCAGCGCCTGCTGCAGCTGAAGATTCATATCTGCCTCCAAGCTACATGTCTCCATCACGCTTGGCCTCTGGGCCGCTTTCTGCTCCACCAACATCTGATGAGACAAACCAAAATCTGAATTCACCTCTAACATTTTCAACAAATCCTTGTAATCAAATGCTTTGAAGGAAATAGAAAAGAAATGCATCTACTACAATGAACCACCATTAGAGGAAAATGAAGGGAACTGAATTGCTGGTTGTAAATTTTTTCTCCCCAGGAGGCTGTCACGAAGCAGGGAAAATGTTTTCAAACCATGTGTTTGACTGAACAATGACTTGTGGGTCGTCATTACTCATCGGCTTCAGTGTAGAGAAGAAACAAGTAAACAAGATGGTTTTCCTGTGAGACAAAGCGTCATTATTCTTCCATTATGAGGAAACAATTCTGGCTTTGCCTCACTCACTGAGAAGTTGTTTTGTTTCTGTTAATTGTGACAGATGAATGCACCAGTTGTAGTTAATAACTAAGAAATCAAAACACAAATAAACCCTTTGTTCTTTTAAAGAAAGTCTGTCAAGTGCTTTTATACATATTTATACATAATAAATATTTCTGCAATGTGCTCTGCCCATTGAATTTGTATAAAAGGCAAATTAAAAGAAAATTACAAATGTAATAAACGATATCAGTTTTTCTAATCCTAATTTAAGGTATCCAAGGTTTTATTTTCGACCATCTACTATATTAAGTTCTTTACGATCTGCAGGCCAGTATTTACAATTAGGGGTGCACCGATTGCAGGTTTCCAGCCGATCACCAACTCCAGATCTTTAAAGAGCCTGACATGCCGATACAGATGTTTTTGTAACATCACAAATCTCTTAAATATTTCAATCTTATCTTCCTGAAAGGGATTAATCGGTACCTGTGAAATGATAAATACTTCTAAAATTAATGCTCTCAAATATAAATCAAAGTTTAGAGCATTGATTTTCAGACTTTGCAGAGGAAGATAAGATCTGTGGAAAAGATCAGCTTCATCATCTAAGTATCGGCCGATCACCGATCTCCCAAAAGGAGGGAAATCGAGGCCAATAAATCAGCTGATTAATCAGTGCACCCCTATTTATATTGTGAGAGCAGATGTATTTTGTGGCCTTGAGCTATATGTTTATGTTCTAATGCTTTAGTCAAATGTCATTGTTGATTGACAGCATGCTGAAGCTCCATAGTATCTCCTTTTAAGGCCTGATTATGACAAATAAATAATGACGGTGTTCCCAGAAAGCAGTGTTTTAGTTTTATTTCAGGAATTACAATGGTTAGATAGCATATTAACATTTAGGTACTTTAAGGTGTAAAACACCTTTTAGACTTGAGTGATTTTGAAACTCTTATTTTTAACTATCCTAAATGTAAAAATTTTGCAGAATTTTTTTTTAAACTCTTGTAACATCCACCTCTACTTAGCTCCATTTATTAACACAGTTTTTCAACATAATTTCTGAAAAAGTGTTTTTTTTCTTTGAGCTAAATTTACAAAATAAGTTTTTAGAGTTTCAACTGAATTTCTAAACAAAATTTTTAATTTACGGCTGACTTAGAAAATTATTTCTGTTGAAATTGACTTGAAACAAAAGAAAACAAATCAGAAACATTAACTGCTGTTTATATAAGTGTTAATAACAAACCTGGCTATCATAAAGCATGTTTTGTGCACCCTAATCCTCAACAAAAACTTTATTAAATGATCTGCTTCTCTGGTTTGCCATATCGACTGTTTGTCAAACTCTTAACAGATTAAGGTTAAAATGGATCTTGCAGGGCGTGCAGGTGGCGCAGTGGTTAGCGCACATGACCCATGTATGGAGGCCTTAGTCCTCAACCAGGGCGACCAAGGTTCGAATCCGGCTTGTGGTCCTTTCCTGCATGTCTCTCCCCCTCTCTCATACCCCCTGTCCTGTCAGCCTACTG
>JAUZNJ010099247.1:8888-21434 GCA_034780135.1 Jordanella pulchra
AAATATTCTTTATGTAGAAAATGTAAGAAAAAAATCAGTCCACCTTAGAATAAGGTAGCATAAAATGTGAAGAAGTTAAAAAATCCATCTTTATAACAATGGACCTGATTTCTGAAAGGTCTTTTTGTTTATTCTTAATTTGGAGACCAAGTTCTTTGTTTTCCAAAGTATCCCTTGTTCTAGTGATCTAAATGTTAAGTATTGCCCCTTCTTGTTCGATGGATGCAATATTACACCTCCTCATCACCAGAGTGGTTTGTGATCAACAGGCTCTTGCATTTTTTAAAAAGGTATTTATAATATTATCACGTATTTACTAAGTCTAATCTGGAAATTTACATAAAACCATTTCTCTGGGATATTTACTCAGAATTACAAATTAAATTAATTCATATTTTTTGTTATTTAAACATTTAAAAGACACTTTATATTTAATTATCAACCATATTTCATAAGTACAAACCAGTATTTGAAAATAGCATCTATCTCAGTTTAAGCCAAACTAATTTTCAGTACTTTGCCGCAACAATAAAAATAAAGCAAACGTGTTCAATCAAACTGCTTATTCAATAACAGAAATAAAAAATAAATGTTTGCTCCTTTAAGACGTGTGAAGTCAATAAGGTCAAACAAACGTACAGAAATTATTTTTAAAAACTCAACAATTAAAGTTGTCTGGACTGCATTTTCAGTAATGTGTTGAATAAAGAACAATGACACATATATAAAACTATACTGTGCATCCAGTACTTGCAAGGACCTCTGATTTAAACCAAACATGACTTCTTTTCGGACACCCAGTTCCGTTTTGAAGACCCCCTTTTCAAGCTCTTTGTTTTCTTTCCCATAACAACACTAAGATGGTTCACATTCCCAGACAAAAATGTCTCTAAGCATTTAAAACATGCGACCTGTCAGCTAACAAATGACTTACACATCAACACCTAGAGTAGTTTTTTTTTTTTGTTGTTGTTTTTTTTTAAACGGGTGCCTAATATAGATTTCCATACTAAAGAAATATTTTAAATATATGCGAGTCAATATGTTTGAGATGTGTTTATTTTTAAACCCTCTGTTTAGTCATTTCAAGATTCAGAGATAAAATACTTTTCCACTCATTTCTATTTTTTTTTCCATTGGAGTTAATTATTATTATTAATTATGCTTGAAACTTTGACCTCCTTTTACCTTCTAGAGGCTTAACAATCTGCAGACGGTCTGGCAGGTAGGACCTGGATCCTCCCGAGGAGCCACAGGAGTGCCGTGAGCTCCCGTTTGAGTAGTTGGTGCTCGTCGATGCAGCTGAGCTAGACGGCAGACTGTCATTAGGTGTCAGGAAGCCACTGGAGCCGTCGCCCTCTGCACAGTTTGCCGCCAAAGCACGGAGTTTCCGTTCTCTCTCCACGTCAAAGAAGGGCCGGTCAGAGGAGTGGCTCTGCTGCCGAGCTGAGAGGTTGCGAAGAGCAGCTTCCAGGTCCTGACCTCCAGGTGTGCCGGGCTGACCTAGGCGTTTTGGCCCACTCACACTGTGGAGAGAAAGAAAAACAAACAAAAAACAAAGGTGATCGGCATTAAAACAATTAAAAGTGAAGATCAGCTCTTTTATGAAGCTTTGGAAGCACACCTGTTGTCCTCTTTCTGAGTGGAACTGGAGCTCGGCTTGTCCTCCAGGATGAAGCTGGTGTTATCAGAACCGTAGTAGCTGGTTCGAGGGGTGCTGGTGCAGCTGGAGCGAGCGGACGCCGGGCTGGATCCCGGCAGCCCTGGTGAGAGACACTGCGACCGCATTCTCACTGCTTTGTTTACCACCTTCACTGTTTCAAACACGCGCCACGGATGGTTCCTGCCAGGAGGGAACAGCAACAAAAACAGGCTGTAAACCCCACAGAAAACTGGAATACATATTCACATTTTTAGTGATAGACGAAAGAAATCAAAATATTACAAGCTTATTATTTTTGACATGGGTTAAAAAACACAGCTTCTGTTTATTTTAAAGCTTGTTTAAATAAAATCTGTTCTATTTTCCTTCCTTGCTTTTAGACATACGTAGATCCTCCTGGCAACCAAGACGGAAAGTATTTTGAGGATCTAAGTGGAATGGCAGAATTTTTCCCCCATTATTCTTTATACTGTATTTAAAGGTCACTCAGTTACAGTAGTGAGTTTCTGAAAGGCATTTTAGAATCTCGCCCCAGATTCTGCTTTAGATTTAGGTCTGGACTTTGATAGGACATAGATATGCTTTGATCAAAGCAGTTTACTTTGGCTGTAAACCTCTGGTCTAGTCCTAAGTTCTTTGTAACTCCAAATGGTTTTCCTCTTTAGCTCCATCAAGTTTCCCACTGACCAGCTTCCCCATCCATGCTGAAGAAAAGCATGATCCTGCCAGATGGTGCTTTCACAGAAGTATGCAGTTGTTTTTTGCCACATTTAGTATTTTGCTTTTGGGCAAAATAAATCCTATTCAGCATTTTCTCTCTTCTGGTTATCTTTTAAAAAAGTACTTTTTTCCCCCCCATTATCTCTCTTACACAAGCTTCCAGCCCACTTCATCTACATATTTTGAATCGTTTCAAGAGATTTCCAGAAACACTCTCAGACATATTCTGAAATTCTAAAAAAAAATACCAGCTTCCAAGGAAACATTAGAAAGGAAGAGACTCTGGAGGATTAATTAGTTTAATTTTCAGACAATTATTACCTTAATGTTTACATTCATAAAATTTAAATAAAACATCTCTAAAAGCAAACATCCAAAAAGATTAGCCTCCATTTGGATTCCAAAACGGAACATAGACATGGGGAATGGTTATTGTTGGTGATGACAGACTCACTTGTACTCTGACGGGGTGGGAGAGTCCAGACCTTTCCTGAAGGTGCCCTCTATCTCTGCAGCCAGGGAGTCCATGGGGAGGACCGAAGCCAGGGCCGTGTACCTCTGCACCGTGCTGTTAGGCAGACTTTTGTTTCGCAGGTTTTTAATGTCCTTCTGGGCCTCGTGGAGCATGTCCTCACACTCAGAGTACTTGTCCTGCAAGTCCTTGAGCTGCAAAAAAGAAAGAAATAAAGTGGCCCATTAAATGATAAAGATGAGCCTTTACAACTGTATCACAGCAACCATAAAACTATTAATAGATAAAAACACCAGGATTCATATTTTAGCTACTTGGAAAACAGTTTAAGATATGATGCTGGAGTCAATTACCTCGGATTTGAGTTTTGACTCATTCTCTCTGGAGGCACTCAGTTGCTGGTTCAGCTCCTCGTTCTCATGACCAAGCTAAGGAACAGCATGACGATTTTATAGAGCTTACAATAACATCACAACTAGGAAAACTATTCATGTAACTATAAGGAAATTTGAAAACCCAGCAGTTTTAAAACTGCCGGGAACATTCAGGTTACTTCTTTTCTAAGCAATATCTAACACAAGCTTTTCCATAAGCAAATATTTTGGCTTCTCACCCCTTTGCAGCGAGCCTGCAGGTCGACGATCTGAGCGAGCAGTGAGCTGATCTCTTCCTGCTGACGGAGAGTGTCCTCTACCTTTCGTGCCAGCTCCTCAGACAGGTCCACCACCTGTTTATTGGCAGATGCTGAAACACATAAAATAAATGAATACAAAGGCAAAGACTACTTGAACTTTTTCTTTATATAAATTAGAGAACTTACAGAGCTCCTCCACACACACCATCATCAGCTCCTGTTCCTGCTCCTCATAGCTGGTCGTCTCTGATGAGAGCTCAGTGGCCTGAGGAGACAGTGTTTAGATGTTAACAGAAACAGCACGATGTTCACATAATGTAGAAGGCACATACTTTTTCAATTTGTTTCGTCTCTCTTTGAATTTCCCTCCATGCTGCCCCTCATGCATACCTCTAATCTCAGTTTGCGGTTCTCCTCCTCCAAACCCTTCAGCTTTTGATGCAGAAAGTCATAATGGACGAAGTTGCTGAGAGAACTGCTGGATTCATTTCTCTTAATTCTGCAGAAAACAAAAATATTTCCTCAATTATTCTTTAAATAAAATCACTTTACACCCTATCATAAAAATGTGTTCCTTTAAATATACAATAGATACCGTTAAAGGAATATTGGACTCTGATAAGAGTTGGTTTGTTAAAAAAATGTCTGTTTGGTTTGATGCAAAGAAGTATTTTAAGGTAAATACAACTTTTTCAATGTTTTCATTACTGTTTGCAGGGTTACAGGGTAACAACTGGAAGCTGATTCAATCAGGTTATAAACACTGTGGCAGTAGTTTATCCACAAACATTCAGTTACTGTCATTTCTCCCTTCCAGGTTTAATATGCTTTAAATGAATAATACAACTACAAACATCAAACCCCACACTGCTGCTCCTGCTGTTTAATTTCATTAAAACAGGTCAGAAATATATGAATGCAGAAGAACCAATCAATCAACACAAAAAGAAAGATTCTCTGATATTAAAGAAGCAGACTCATAGATATCTAACCTAGTTATTACTACTGCAGTTAACAATTTATAGCCTTCCTCTCACATTCAGAGTACTGTTGACCTTTACTATACTGTTCGGATCCACCCTCTAAGCTTTGCTATAAAAGAAAAACAAAACAACACCTGGTGCTCATGGACTCTGGTATGTGTTGATCTGCACGGTTATAGAATAAGCAACTACTTTTACCTAGTGTGCTACTTTGGCCCCCTGCAGGTTCGGCAGGGTTTTAACACACTAACTAAATCATTGTTGTTATGCTCACACTTTATGACTTAAAGAAAGTAGATCGGAAGGTGACTCCAGGTTAAGTGCCTGGGCTTTGGTCACATCAGTGTATGGCAGGAAGAACTGAACTTTTAGATTGAAAGACGACTACAGAACGACTACACTAAGCTACAGCCACCCGAATAGTCTACCCACTGTTAGTGAATGCAAGTGATAGGGCTTTGTTTGGACCATAGCAGGAATCAATCATAAAGATTTGTTCTTTAAAGAAAATCTGTTAACATAAACAGAGCATAAAAAAATCACATTATTTCTCTGCAAATGTAGCTTTGACAAGCTGCTAACATGAAGGAAATTTCTAGAAAGCTAAGCTAAGCATTAAGAAGATCAGAAAAGCTGCTCTGAGGTGTTTAGTAAAATGACTTGGCATGAGATTACTTGATTCAAAAATGGTTCAGTCTGACCTAAAAGTACAGGGGGGGTTATCACCTCGTCTAATTTCTAGGAAGAAATCAAAATTGTACGTTTTGGGGTTGGTGCTTGTCTGTGAGTTCTAGATTTAGCCTTCTGGGGTTTAATTTCCAACCTTGGGATCTTTTCTTTCCTCTATTCTTTTTCCTACTTGTTTCCTGTCTAATTGCATAAATGATAGTAGAGCAAAACAATCTTTAATAATTACAAAAACGTTGGTATAAAGGAAGGGTTGTGTGTTAGTATTAATCATGCTGTTTGCCCAAATAGGCTAATTATTATTATTTGTTTTTTTTATATATTTTAAAAAAAGGCTAATTATAAGACGGTCCACAAACATTTAGATACCTCTACATCAAAACAGACTTTGGTTCTTTCATTCATAATGTTTGGCTACATAGACAAATGTTTAAAGAAAATCGAGCTGTAAGATATTTTGTTGATAAGTGAAAATAATATTTAATTTAAACGAGAAAACAGAAAACATTCAATCTAAAATAAATCTGGAAACGTCCAAGTTGCGGATTTCTAATGATTTACAGATCCCTGATAAAATTACCTTTTTCAGAACATGTATGCTTATTGTTGATCAATTAAAAACAAACAAGAAAATAATAACATTTGAGGCCGGTGATTATCTCAACTTGTACAGTACTTGCTTAATTTCAGGCTGAATATCAGCTGGTGTGTAAAGCAGCACAATTTAAGTCCTTTGTGTTTTAGTGTGTTGCATTACTCACGGTGAGAGGCTCTGCGCGTTCTCCGTCTCCTCGGTGCTGGCGTAAAACTGCAGCAGGTCGTCTCGCATCGATAGCTCATGGCGAAGTTGAGAGATCTAAAAAAATATATATATATACATCATTGATCACTGGAGCTCAGCACACTGAGCTTCTGCTCTACACACGTAAATAACGAAGACCACTCACCTCTTCTTTTGCGACCTCCAGCTGTTCATCCAGGGTCTCATTGCGAGCCGTCAGCTCTTGGTTCTGCTTTAGAAGAGACTGACCGATTCGAGCCGCTAACTCCAGATCCCGCTCTTTCTGCACAGGGATACAAAATTATTAGAAATGAAGTTGACTGAAACACGTGGGCCTAAACCGTGGAAAAAAGGAGCGGAGGGCAGAGGAACATATGTCTAATCCTCTGTAATCCAGCGCATCTGCTGTGTGTTTCCCTCTCACCTCCTCCAGCAGGTGGGTGACTGCCTTGATGTCGTGGTACGTCTTGGTGATTTGGCCCACTCTATCTGAGCACAACACTAAGAAACAAAAGGACATTTTAATGAATGGAGGAGGAGGGTGATAACTTTTCAACAGGAGGAGGAGGTAGTGGACTTAAAAATGCTAAACTAAATGAATATTTAATACATTTATTACATATTATTACTGACTCTAGTCATGTACTCAGTTGAAGAGTATTTAGTTTGTCTCCTTCCATTGAAGTTTCAGGAACCAGACCAAAACATCCCCATGTGGTCCACCATTGACTGATCCTCTTAGCCTGATCCCTTTTAGCCCAGTTAAGATGCCAATAAAGACAGTGCTCCTCCGGGACACCGAAACAGCTTCGCGTAGCAGCCTGCAGAATTAACCCGATGGTGTCTATATCACCTGGAGACTTGGGGAGGGGCAGTAACTGGTTACTGACGAGAAAATCTGTTTACATCCTGAACAATGGTTTGTTTTCCTTCACTTTAAAGTCATTAAGGCAGAACAAGAACAAAGGATTAATTCATTAGTCAGTTCGTAGAGATTTAGCATTGACGTGCTCAAGGTTTTGGAGCACAGCCATTCATGTCCCTGTTATTCTTCCTGATTCTTCTGGGTGATTTTAAATGTTCATTTAAATAAATTGGTGCTGTATGTTTAGAAAAGAGACACAAAGCAAACACATTTCAATAAAATGTATCTTGACTTTTTTGTTGTTAGAAATGTCTTAATTTAGTTTAAGGTATTTCTCCTTAAGAAAACCAAAACTGTTAAATCAAAAAAAAGTTTTCAAAATTCAATTTTCAACTCTTTTTACTAAGATTTAATTTATTATTACAATTTTGAAAATTGAAGTATTGAGCAAAATAAGGACAATTAATTGACACAATTAATTTATTCCTATAAAATACATTGTGAGGTAGATCTTTTTAATTGGTGTTACAGAAAAGGTGATTCTTAACTCTAAGGTGGTTCAAAATGTTGCATTTGGGTTTAGGATTTTTATTTCCTGTATTTGAAGCTTATTTAGCTTTTGACTTCAGAAAAAAAGTCTTTGAGTTTGTCTCATATCCATTTCTGAGAGCAAAATGAAAACCTGTAATCAAGCTAGAGAACATTTTTGAAAAACTAAAAAAAAAAAAAACAAAATCTGAACTTTCATGAATTTAAATGTTATTTGTTGATGTGTAGTGAGCTTTATGTTAAAAGTAGTCTTTTTTGTTCAGACTGGTTTCTTGGAGGTTTTTTTTTAAGAAAATATTTTCCACTACAGTAAATCTTGGGTGTAGTTCTGTTAACTGAACCAGTAACATCGTTCTGTTGGCAGAACAAATGTACTAAAATCTCTCATCGTCCAAAACATGCATCCATCTGGTTCTGAATGATTTGAGACAGCATGATAAATTAAGATTTTATCAAGGGGGATATAAAAGTAGACTATATTGTTTGTATTAAGATGATATATGTGGAATCATAATTATAGTTTTAAACATGCCATTAGGTTATTTTCCAGCAATTTCTACCGTTTCTCTTTAAGTGTTTTTTTTATGTGTTTGTGCAACATCTAAACCTGAGTTTGATAATGAGGAGCCTTTTTAGAGTTATTTTTTGAAAAGAAAAACATCACAAGGTAAATATAGTATAAAGCCATTCAACTTAGAAAATACTAAAAATATTACCAGACCCAAGATTTATTCATCGCTCCTTTAAAAGCCTGATCATATGTATTGTCTGATTTCTGCAATAAAGGTAATTTAACTCTGAGAGGAACAAACCTTGAATTAAAAAAATAAAAGTACCATGAAAAAAGATCTTCTAATAAAATGACTCAGCAATCAAAGAAAGAGTAACTGTTGGTAAGTAAGCAAAATAACCCTAATGTATAATAAAATAGAGCCTATTCCTTAAAAATACAGGATTAAGATCAATCACATGAGTCTCCCTGAGCTCTAAACTCTGAACTGAGACAGAGTCTATAAATTAACAAAAGCTTAATGAGATAACCGTTCCACAAATCCTATTGTTCTCAAAGGGGATTGGAGCATTTCCTGTGCTGCAAACACAGCCAGCAGAGGGACACTCAGCAGGTAAACACATCTGCTCATTACAAGGTCCTTGGCTTCATAAAATAATACTGTTTATGTAGCAAAGTCACAAAATATACTTAAATTGTTTTTCTGAACACTTTAAATCATTTTTTCATTATTCCAGATTGGTTTACATTTAACAAGCAAAACTCTGCTGGGTGCATTTTGCTCAGTTCTGGATAAGTGTATGTCATTAGACGGATGCAGATTGAGGCTCATCCAAGTAAAATCCTTGCTGACCAGGCTGCTACAGAAGAGAGATAAATCAACAGGTTTTACAGAGTGGATGAACCTAAATCCAAGCAGGTGGTTTGAACTGTGACACTTAGATGTTCTTATGACATCTGTTATGTTGAGGGAATCAGACAGGTGAGGATTAGCTTTGCTGCACGAAGAACAGTCTTAATGGATCAAAACTGATTTGTGGTTCTAGAAATAAAACCTTGAAAGGAAAGTGGCAGCTGTAGTGTAAAACTTCAGTTGTAATTCAGAGCACCAAAGGGAGTTAAAAAGAAACTATCAAAACTTCCCTTTGATTAAATCAAATATAATTATGATCACCAAGACAAATCCCTGCTGAGAGATATTCAGTCCCGTCCTGCCATCTGGAAGGGGGCCAGCATAATGCAGTATTTTTACCCTTCATACGTCCATTCAGACAAAAGAAGAGGGTAGAGAAGACTCACCATAATACAGGAACAACGACAAGAGCCAATTCAAACAACAATCTTAGAGGCAATAAACGCCAACTGCTCACAATAATGAAAGACCTACAATAAGTATGTCTTTATATATTTAGGAGTTTGATTTTTAAGCCTAATAAAAAAATAAAGATAAAACTTTTTTACAGTTTTGAATAAAAAGCTGCTTAACAAGCATGTACATCATTTATCTTTTAAAACCACAATTACTGTAGCAAAACTAATAAAATCCAGGTAGGTTTTTACCCGTTTCTTTAGTCATGTATATTAGAACTAATTCAAAATTTTGGAATTATAGCTGCTGCTATAAAAAGAATGTGCCAAATTTGAAAATGCTTTTTGATGAGAGAAGCTTTACTACATTGATAATAAGTGATGACACGTACAGTTCAGGCTTCCCCTGCACAGCTGTAGACTGCACACACAGTGACCTTCAACAGAATACATGGAAATATCTTAAAACTATATTTTTTTCAAGCTTGCAATTTATTTTTAAGAGCCAATATACTGTAATCTGCAGTGGTCAGCATGTTTTCGGTTTTTTTTAGTAATCATATCACTATGCATGATGCACTCCAAATCACATCGCTGCATTCTAAACTATATGAACAAGAATCAAAACCCTTGGATAACAAAGCTCCATGCTGCAGCTCACCATCTCTAAACAACTTTATTTCACACAGTGCTTCATTTTACGATGTCTTTTTTAATCCCGAATGTTCCGAATCTCTTTTCCTGTAGTGATATAATCTCTGCACATCACTCCGCATCCTCTGCATACCTACATCACAACATTCACTGCCATATCTCACCTTGTGTTACCTCCTTGCAAAGGCTGTTGTTTTTATTGTTGTTGTTATTATTGCTGTTGTGGCAGATTTTATCTTCTTCGACTATTTCCTCCACACAACTGGTCGTGCTCTTGTCGTCTTCTTCCTCCTCAGAAGCTGAGGAGCTCCATACCTCCATGGTGACTGCAGAAAAACTGGCCTCTGTCACTTTGTCCATAAGTTACGTCCTCTGCTCATGTAATTTGTAATGTGTGCTGTCTGAGCTGGGATGCACTGCCTATCTCTGTTGCATGATTCTGCAGGTCTCTCTGTGAGTCTATGCGAGGCGGTTCTGTGTGAGGGAATCTGAGCTGCAGGGAGTTAATATATAATCCCTGGCTGTGCACGCCATCTGTCGTCATGCCTGCCTCCGTTCACCTGGCCACGTTGGACTACCGGGTAGGAAAGAGAGAGGGAGACGCTAAGGAGGGAGGGAAGGAGCGATCAAGGGCTGTAGCTTAGGAGGCAAAGTAGGATTTTAATCATTCTGATTTGAGAACAATCACAGGAAGATGAATAAGGTGCAAATATAGGTGAAGAGATCATTCAAAGGATGATCCATTTTAAAAGGATGCTGCACAAAGCAAACCCACCCCCATGATTTGATAGATGGTATGCTCCCAGAATCCAAGCAGCTGCTCTCTTCTCCTCTCAGACATAACGGACAGACAGGAGGCTCTGCATAACTCTGCTGCAGAGAGAGCCACACCCACAGGGTTCTGATGAAGACAGCAACCTGCATAGAAGGCCTAACATGACCTGCTAATTCAGGTTCACTAATAAAGAACCTTTATAACAACAAGATTGACCAAAGTTCTATAAGCGAAATGTAAAACACTCAAAAAACACAAATCATGCCCAACTGTGCAGAACATCTAAGAGCCTTTTTAAAGCATCTGATCTGCCTGCTGACCCGCAAATTTAAGCCTCAACAGTGTGTCAAATTAAAAATGAAAATTTAAATGATAATTTAAACATTTATTTTACAACAATTTTACTTATGGATACTTAAATAAACCCAGGAAGGCTACCTAAATATTAACTTAAATTACATGAATATATTAATATTAAGTGATCATTCTATTGGTAAAAACTATTTGTTCATATTTCATAGTTTTGCATAAAGAATAAAGTCAGGATTTGCACAAATGCTTTGTGAATCTTATAGAATTAGTTACCTGATAACATATTTTGATGTCCAGTCTGCCAAAACAAGCCTGAATCAGATGCGGGACTTTCTAACGATCAAATATTAACCTCCTCTTTAAAAATTCAGTGACCAAGCAGTGTATCAACCTGTACGGCAACAGGCACAACTTTCTCTATCACTGGTGGGGCACCTCGCCTTGTCATTACCTGAATACATTTGTTTCTGCTAGATTACACATTCCTGAACAGCTCCTTAAGATAACCACCAGCATAAAACTGTTTATTACAGCAAGAGTCGAAGAAAAACAGTTTAACGGAAGGAAAGGACTGAGGACTCTGATCTTAACGTCAGACAAACAAAAGCCACGTGCTTCAACTAAAAACCACTTGCTAGTTAAATATTGAAATCTACAGTGCCTTCCAAATGTCTCACGTTTTTCACGTAACAACCACAAACTGTGAAGTCAGAGCTCCTTTGTTTTTTTGTGGGAAGACACTTGCATTTATACTGGGAAAAAACAAAGCAGTCTTTAATAACATCAAAAAGATATAGGCTATACATATATTTATGCATTTTTCATTTTAAAAAAAAACTATATTTTCAATAAAAGCTAAAAAAAATTCCAATAAAAAGTTATGCTACTTTGAAAAAAGAAAATACCATTTCCTGATATTTTTGTTCATAATATGGAAAGGAATTTTAAAAAATGCTTAAAAATGTATGTTTAGAGCCAAGAAAAGTGTCCGCGGATCAAGTCCCAGAGGCCTGCAACTCAATCCTCTTTGCACTCGTCCTCTCCCGGGTCCCCCTGCAGGTGGTGGGTCCACTGTTGGATAACTTCACTGCATTAGTTCAGGCTTAGCCTGGCAAGGTTAAACAGACCAGCAGGTAGTTGCTGACAAAACCCAAACCTAGGCCTGGCTCCAGGGTGGACATCAATGGCCTTGATTTCTTAGTCATCACGTAGGCCTTTGTATGACTCTTTTTTTGACCCGTCACCCACAGCCTGTTTGTGTTGCGAGCCTCTGAGACCATCCAATTACTCTTCCTGAGTGACGGTGGAATGGACTGTGAGGTTTACAGATGGATCAGTCCGGACCATCACCATAATGGAGACGCTGCACCGCTTTGTTATGAGGAGGACAGGCTCTACCAGATGGCAAAAGCCTTCATTTACCGGTCTGTCTAAATTTCTACCCTGGTCATGAAATCTGTATCATGACTGAAAGAACCAGATCCCAGATCCAGGCAACTGAAATAAAGTTCCTCTACAGCAGTTCCTCTTAATCCTGGTCCTCAGGGCCAATTGTTCTACAGTGGGGAGAACAAGTATTTGATACACTGTTGATTTTTCAGGTTTTCCCACTTGCAAAGCATGTAGAAGACT
>JAUZNJ010099258.1:0-21432 GCA_034780135.1 Jordanella pulchra
TGTTTGAACATACGTTCATGAGGATGTAGCAGGATGTTTTTACACAAAGAGCAGGTTGTGTTAGAGCAGCATATAAATCCATATCGGTCATGAAATGGACTTGTTCGTGTCTCACAGGGGCTGGAGATTGGTTCTGTTTCACGGTCCCGAGAAAGAACCAGTATTTAAGCCTATTTCTTATAAATCTAATGTTCCTGAATAGTTCTCCTGATTGAAGCGGGGGAAACGACTCATAGCCTGGATGGGTGGGCTCTGTGGCAGTTCCTCTGGCCCTTTTCTGGACTCATGTAACATAAACAGAGTCCAGATCCTGCAGACAGCCTCCTACAACCCAAAAGGATAAGTTTGTAGTTTCTTTTTGTTTAAAATGTTAGTTTAAATATTGTGTAACTGCATAAAACGTACTTTTAACTAACAATCTACCTAGATTTTACATTGTTTTAACAGTAAGCAGGAGAACTTTCCCATTTCCTGATAAAAATGGAAACATAGATAAGCAAAAACTCCTTTTGGATGCTGACACTCTTTTGAAGCATATGTGTATTAGGGCTGAACCAATGTGATTAATTGATCATTGGCATAATTGCCAACAGTTTTAGTTATCAAATAATCATTAACTGGAGTATACAGACTCTAAATCATAACAATTGACCAAAAGAACAATCCACACAGACCGGTAATGATGTACAAGAAATATAAACAATTTGTATTCAAGGCAAACTTGTTCTTATTAAAGAATTTAGGTTTCATTTCTGAGTATCAAATAGAGTTTTTCCTCACAGGTTTTTGCGTTGAAAATGCATTTAAAAACCGTAAAAGTTTTTGATATAATAGATTAATAAATGCCCCCCTTGGCAATGAACCATAACTCCAATTTTAGGAGCCAATTCTGACAAGAATTACAAATCCAAAGTTATTTTGTAATTCCTATTGTGTTTTTTCAGACTACGTGTTGTTGAACCTGCAGGGCTACAAGGAAAAGGAGTTCAGGAGATAATGACTAATGGTAAAAGTGACAACCTGCTGGATGATGATGTTCAGCGAGTTGACCATGAGCAGAGGACAAAGGGGATGCAGACATAAAGTCAATCTAAATAATTACTCACTGAAATTTATAAAAATCGACACCAAATAAACCAAGCTAATAATTTGTGGGTTGCTCTTTGTTCTTGTAGTTTTTCTTTTATTCTCAACCATGTTTTTAAGATTATGTTGCAATGCGGT
Organism: Jordanella pulchra; assembly: GCA_034780135.1. NCBI lineage: Eukaryota > Metazoa > Chordata > Actinopteri > Cyprinodontiformes > Cyprinodontidae > Jordanella > Jordanella pulchra. The sequence goes on from JAUZNJ010099258.1 coordinate 1,225, forward strand.
CTAGAAAGCTTTATCAAATCTGGGCATAAAGGAATCTCCCTATCAGAAGAAGACAGCTATTTTGCTAAATTTGCATCAACACATGTTGCGGTTCATCACAGGAAAGACAATCAGGCTATCAATTACACAAGATTTTATAAAACATACTTAATTTCAAATAGTCAAAACATTAACGGCAACCAAAGCTTCTAAAAGGGATCAAACAAATCTTAGACGCTCTAATTATACAACTAGAAACAAGCAATTACAGAAAGGGCAACATAGATGGATAAAGTATAAATCCATTGTGCAGATTCCCACAGAACTTAGTATATTTTGTATGCAAGGAGGTTTCAAAGATGTTGTGAAATAGTTCCAGTATGTGAGGGGGCATTACATATTCACCCCCTGCCGTGAGTCATCTTCCCCCACAACCGCAAATATTACAGCGCATCAGCAAACCGAAACAATACAGGTCCTCTCCAGTTCGCATCACTTATTTCCCTCTTTGCCTTGGGTGGTGCCTTGGGTATTTGGAAAGGAACTAAAGAACACAGAGGAGGGAACAAGCAAAGCAGTGTGCAAGAGAAGGGCAAGGGGAATAAACAGGATCAGGAGACACAACAGTGACAAAGATCTGTCTGAGAAAAGAAGGAGGGAACAGGAGCAGGGATGTAGAAGAAGGGAAAGAAAAAACGGAAATATATGGTCAGAGCGGAGTTTGAGTTCCCTTATAATCCAGCATGTTGGGAAAAATCAGACCTAGGATTAGCTGGTTTGGTCATTACAGTTTTTGAACTAGTTTCAAGATCAAAGCAAACTGCAGGGCAGAAATTCAGGAATCACTGCCATTTTCTTCTTCTTCAAAAAAGAAAACTAAATCAGCATTGAAAAAGTCCTTTAGGGTCTGTGAATCAGACCGGTTCAGAATGAATAAAAAAAAAAAAGCTTTGAAAGCTGAAGCTCCAAATCCTCCAAAGTGCATCTGGATCCAGGAGTGTATTTCTTTACTCGACAAGGCCATACCAAAGGCATTTCATTTGTCTAAGCCTCCTTTAATGTTATAGCTAAGGCTGGAAAGACCTTAAATTTACTGCTAGCTGCTGACAGTTTCAAAAAACTCAAATACTGTAAAGAAAAAAACTGTGCTCCAAATTGTATAGTGGATAATGCGGGCATTTATCACAATAATACAAATAAGAAAAAATATTTAACCCTAACAGATGTAGAAAATGTATTCGAATAAATGATTTAATGGAATAAATAAAAACAAGATCATATGGAATTTGTTTTAGTCATATTAAACTAACAAGCACTTGATTTGGATGGAAATAAAAGGATAAATATCTTCAAAAGCAGGTTACTCGCAGGTTTAAGAACGGTAGAGGACCTGCGATGCTGTAGGATAATTATTCGCCTAAAGAAAGGGATGCAGGATGACAGATTTTAAGCTAACAACTTCATGCAACAAGTCATTCAGTATAAGAACCTGCCTTTTGTTGAAAATGCTTTTTTTTCTCATCTGGTTCATGAATTTAAAGTAAAGGAAGGTGATTTGGCTCATTTGAAATTATATGATGGCAATAATTAGCCGGTCAATAAAAATCCCCAACAATTTATTTCTATCTTTTAAAAAAGGAAGATAAATCAGTCTCATTTAACCGGCAAATAAGAAATGTCACTTAAATGGGTATGAAATTCAATAAACGGAAACGCGTTTTTCATGCACTGCTTTATAAGTTAATGTTCTGAAATCACGCAGAGTGTAAGTCTGCAGACACGCGTGGGTCCACTCACCCGTGATCCAGACTTCTGTGCTGAGACTTGAGGCAGGTAACAGAGGAACGGTGTAGCCAGAAAGCAAGACAAAGTGAAGAGGAGCGCACTTGGCACTAACATGATGGAGAGTCAGGGACGCAACGAACAGCGCGTGGTAGCCTCGGTCCGATCCGGGGAAAATCAAATACCTTATCTTTATTTTGAGGCCCAACAATATATATATATATATATATTTATTTCTTCTTGTAGTAACTTCCTGTCTCTGTTAGTCCAATAACTATTTACGTAGCACCAGTCATCATGATCTGTCGGAGACCATCGTGGAAGGTTTTATCCGCTGTGGGAGGATCAGCTGTTCATCGCGGTTTCCACAAGTTTGAGCTCATTCCACCTTCATTTAAAAGCAAAGCTGAAGGCAGCATCACTGATGACACTCCATGAGAACCAATGGCAGCGCCGTTTAGTAGCCAGGCCCCGCCCACATTAAGAAACTGTCCAGGATCTGTCTCTTTGACGCGGCGGAGTCAAGAGGAGCAGCAGCTGCAGAGACGCTCAGTGTATTATCATCAGTCTTTGAGAGCAGAGACAATGGCTAAGCAATTGTGAGGTCAAATTTTAGCCTATCATCCCCATTCAGAGACATATAATGCTCTATAATAGGCAAGTATCCTGCTGCTGTGACATTTAGCCTCTGTACTTGGGTTACAATGGGAAACATCTATTGAGTAAAGTCAATAGCTGTCACAGACGCTGCAGGAGGTCCGCCTGAGTGTGCAAATCTGGCTGTGTGAGTCTCACCATTCCAGTTATTTATTTATTTTTTCATTTAATTGACAAAATCAATATTGCTTTAAAACCAGTGTGAATATGTTTACCTTAAGATGCAGTGGGATTAAAAATGTCAAATTTTTTCAGTTTTTGGTGTTGGCACCAAGCAGTAAACCCTTGCTGCTGAATGAACTTAAAGAAATCAGGAAAAATAGTTTTCCCTCATGTTCTCTTTTAATAAGAGACCACTTTGTTGATCTGTGCTTTTGGTTGTGTCAAACCAATCATTTTGTTAGGATCTATTTACAAACAGCAGGCATTGAAAGTCTATAAACCATGTTTAAGTGGAGGATTTTCTGTGATGTAAGGTAAAACCAAGTCAGTTTGGAGCTATTTCCACTTTTAGTGTGATGTGTTTCCTTTACAGTTGGATGAAATATACAATATAAAAAACCTACAAGAATATCTGCTATATTTTAAAGCCCCTCTGGAGAGCTTTAAAGCATAAGAGAAATCACAAATTGTGCAAATGAATTGCCAAAGCTTTAGGTATGCAATGAAAAAAACTGAGGAGACGAAACACTACAAAGGATGTTCCTTTCAAAAGTGGTAAAAATACCTAAAGATAACCATTCAATGAGATTACCTTATATAAATGCAACTGCATTTTTTATACATATATTTATATATAAATGATACTTCAATAAATTCAATTAATTCCTTCATCAATGTAGTTATCTTAACAATACTTCAACATTAAAAGAATGATGAAAAAATAGTTTGCAACTAAAACATAAACAGTTTATAAAAGCAATGAACATATAATTCTTTAAAGCATAATTCATTAAATAATTATCTGAAATTTGCTATTTAAAAAAAACAATTTGAATAAGTTAAATTTGTGATAAAGTTTTGTCATTTCAGTTTACTATAGATGTTCTGTTCACTACACATGTCTAAATGTATCTGTCAGGTTTTTCAAGAACAAAAATATCCCACTGGTGATGAAAAGTCTCAAAATCTGAGCTCTTGTTTCAATACAATACCTTTTCTAATCACATTTCAACGACGATTCTTAGTTTTAGCCAAGCATGTATATAATCATTAGCTCTATTTCTAGGAAACAATGAGATTCAGTAGAGGTTGACACCAATTCATTAAACAAAATATTGAAATATTATATTATTCAACAACTGGAATATGACTTAAACAAATTTTAACATTCTAGGTTTTAGTTTCAATTTTTTTTTTTTGTTTTTTTTTGTTTGTTGAAACAAATATTTCTAAAATGTTATTTTAATATACATTTGAAATAAAAAATTGTCATATTGTGCTGTTTGTATAGGATTAAATTGTTGGCATTTAAAACCTCTGAAGTGATTCCTTTTCAGAGCATTATGGGTGGTCAACGTATTCCCTGCCGTAGAGATGCTTTTCTCTGCATCTTCATTTTAGTTTAAGTCCTAATAAGCCAGCCGTAGGAGCCGAGACAAAATTGGAGTCATCTCAAAATAATTCCTGTCTGAAAACAGTCAGAGGTTTACGCAAACACTGCTTCCTGAAGCTTTAAACAGTCGGTCAGATTTGGACTGGATGGTTATTTATACAATGGAGGGGGGGGCCACAAGTGATCATCCTGTTTGAAACAAACAACAGAACATTTTTGAGATTGGAGACTCTTTGCGGCACTTTTCCTTAATGTGTATTTATCACTTTTGTGCTCCCTGTAACTTTTTGTATTTGCGGCTCGTTTGCACCTCCTTGCCACCATACATAGATGAATTACACACAGCGTAACTTAATTTAAGCATTAGGTCTAACAAAGATGCCGAGATGGTCAAATATTCACTGCTTTATAAAGATCTCACTTAAAAAATCCTGAAATATCTCTTCAGCAGTTTAAGTTACCTTCTAAATTATAAAACTATAGTCCTGGTATAAAGAGAGCATGTTTTTTTCTTTTCAATTCAAGAATATATTTTACAAAGTAACTTTGCTGTCATACTTTCCCAACCAGTGATTTTATTATTGTTCTACCTGACACATGCACTAACGGGCCGCCTCATAAAACTGAAGCCGCCTCATAGTCATCCAAACAAACAAAGCAGACTCTGGCCGCCACATTCCCACTTTTTTTCCCCCACTGAGAGGAGCTTTTAAATGCAGAAACCATGTTAAGAGTATATGCAGAGCAGGTGTCCAGATCTAGTTCAAAAATCTTTAAATCCACAGAAATTAGACTTTTAAGACATTAAAAGGGGCACCCGACCCCTACAGTCCATATATTGTCTTTTTGGATATTTTTAATAGTTGGTTTCGACGGTTAAAGAGGCTTTTGGGTGCCTCACTGAAGGGCCTTGTTATCAGAGCAATTGAAGCATTGAAACTGGGACAATTAGGGTTAAATCTGATGATTTCTACACATGTAGGCTTCTCTAAACGAGGAGAGGGCTTCTCAGAAAGGATGGAGTGGGGGGCAGCGTCATATTTGGAGATACAACAAAAGGGGGAATATTGAATTTAAATCTTCTTATCAGAACAATGTGTGTGTTTAATATTCAGGCATTTTCTTGATATGTAGTAAACCTGCCCTCCTTCCCTTGGCAGCTGGTCCACTCATGTTCTGAGAGGAGAAAATGTTGTGGAGAGGTGAGGATGTGGAGCGGGGGGGGGGGGGCCCGGAGGGTCTCTTGGAATGTTAACGAGATCAGTTTATATCTGCTCTTCCCTCTCTCTTCAACCCTACACCTTGAACAAAAGGAGAGCAGATTTTTTGGGGGAGTGAAGTTGTTGTAGGGAAAGCATGGCTCAACACTTTCTGTTGTCATCTGGCTGGACATGAAAGAAACCCTCTAACAACGAAAACAAGAGAAAGAGGGGGTGGATGGACAAGCTTAAAGGCCACGTACTTCCCAATTAGTGCAGTTGCCCAGCCAGAGACGGCCCATCGATTCCCCCCCACCCCCCCGCTGGCTTACATCAAGTACACACGGCTGAAATTAGCAGGTGTCTGTAGAAACAGAAACAGAGGGTGGTGCAGAGGCCACCCAGAGATCTGCAGAGGGGCAGATTTAGCACAGATGTTCGGTCATGATCTCACATGAGCAAAAAGTTCAAACGCACACAGACAGTTCAGCTTTGGCAGCTGAATGTAGGGGTGAGAGGCGTCAGAACACAGGGACTAATTAGTAAACCCCATATGTTTCTAAATAAGAGCTGCATTGTCATCTCGTCCATGTTTCACTCTTCATTTCTGCGTGATAAAAGCTTTTTTTTCAATACAGTCCCTACTGTTACCAGATGACCAACAAGAGTTGAGCATTTAAACTATTTAGGATATCCAACGGTATTTGTTTTTATTCAAAAATATTGAATACTAATAGAGAGGTTTGTGTAATGGAGACCCAGGTTTGATAAAGAAACATCACATACTTTATATATATAAAAATGCACCTGATTTGTGTGAATATACTGTATATATATATATATATATAGGTTTCTATGAATATATCTGCATGGACAGCAGTCAAACAACACCTTCGTCCCTCAGTGCCAGTTAAATTTCTTTCATCATTCCTCCTTGTTCAATCGCTCTGGACTATCCAGTGCTGGGCCCTTTCTTGACTTCACACATAGGTTGAGGGGCCTATATTCATGTTAAATGATGAAGTTGCTGGTTGCCACATGTCTTGGATCATTATTCTATTAAAAGATACACTTTGGATGGATTACTTTATATGTTAAATCACGATTTGTATTTAAAATATCCTGGTTATATTATAGCTTCATTATTTGCTTTCAATCATGGTTCCAAAAAGCCTTTAGAATAAAATCAGGCTCATCATGGATCCTCCTTCATACTGAACACTGGGCACAAGGTGCTTTTTTAACATATGTATTATTTGTTTCTTACCAAACCCACCTGGAGGGTTTTCATGCTGAAAAGCTCAGCAGTCCCATCAGATCAAAGCACAAAGATCCGGTTAAAGTTCACAAAACATTTGGTAAACTCAATACATCTATGCTGGAGGGAATTGAGGTGCCTTTTCCATAGAAATGCTGACCATTATACCCACGTAGCACACTGCATGTTATGATAGGATGAACATCATACAATAAAAAATAGGTGACAAAAACATCTTAAAAAAAATCTTCAATTTCTAATAAAAGAAACTTTTCTAAACTTTTCAAAAGTAAATATCAGTTACTTTAATTATGCTTTAATGATCACTAATGATTATGGAATCCTTTTTCTTTCCCTTTCATTAGTTTACTGAAAGGCTGGTTTACACAAATTCACTTGCTTGGCATTCAATGGTTTCTATTAACCTCTGGATATAGGAACCGTCATGCATGATAGATACTTTTAGATCTTATAGATTCTGCTGTTGGGAAAACCTGACTGATAAAACTAAAAATGTTAGAATCATCCCTCACAACTAAATACAGTTAGAACATCGAATAAGAGACAAGCAGAGGAAAGGGGGTGGTGGCAAGCTGAGCAAAAAAAAAAAAAAAAAAAAAACTCAGGGGTCAGATAGAAAGACCTTTGGTTTTTAAACTATCATCTGGATTTCATTTCTTAAATTCCACATATTCTACATGTGCTGGCTGCAATTTTCACTAGCTTCTAAATTGAGGAGCCATGTAAGGGCCTCAGTTGGCCACCAGCTCAGGCCTCTTATTACCCTCTTCAGGCGCAGACTCACACATAAACATGTTGTTTAATGCTGGTGTGGACGCATGCCTGGAGATGGAAATGCTTCGCAAATAAATAACCCAGCAAAGCCAGTTTAACTGAGACATCTATCTGGGATGTGGTGGATTTCTTTTTTGTTTTTCCTGTAACGAGTGAGTGAAAGGGAAAGTGGCAACAGAGAGCCTGGGGTGTCAAAAGGACCATTGAGTCTGACTGGGGGTCTCGCACCTGCGCTGTCTATTCACCCCACTGTTTATACACTGTCATCCACAATTAATACCTCCTGGGGACTGGCCTGCCTGCCCTCTACAGGGCCCCAAGACCCATCCAGGGCCCTTATGGATGCCTAATTGAGCATACCGCTCTCCTGATTGAATTAACAGCTCGGTCTGTGGGACCTTTTCGCCCCTTCAAGCAGAGGAGGGGGAGTACTCCTCATCTGAAAATAGACCCCTGTCCGGTCCAGCGGACTACAGAGCTGAAGAAGCGGGAGAGGTGGGGGTGTCGGTGCCTGGAGAAAGAGAAGGGTCAGGCGGGGGAGTTGTTGAAAATGTCCAAAAAAACATGGCCCTCTGTTTGCAAACTGAGGCTGGAAATGTGAAGCGGGGGCAGAAGGTCTCAGTCTTCACAGGCCCAGAGAGTTCCAGCAGGGCAGCGAGTGTGCAGCACAGAGATGAGATAGGCTGTAAAAAAAAGACACACAAGATGAGCAACCAGTGCGGTGCACTTTTTCAACATTGTCTAACAATCTTCATGAACAGTCCTATTCATTATTATTAATAATAATTCGGAAACAAAATAAATATTTGATCAAGAGTGTAAAGGTGGTTTTTATAAAGTTCTTGAAATGGTTTTTGCGACAAATGCATCCAGTGTTTGTTCGCTTTTCAAAGCAGAAAAAAGGTTAAAACAATAAACAAAATATTTTGACCAATAGAAACACACAAAAAATCTTACTATATGTTTTATGAAAAGATTATTTGCAAGAACTGTCTAAACTACAATCTGAAAAAAATAAGCATGTCATTTTTGTCCTATTTAGTCTTCTTAACTCTAACACTTCTAAAATAATCCACTGTAGGCGTTGCCTCCTTAAGTCACCTAATTCAAATCCAGCTATTCTTACAAAACAATATACTTAGCTTTATTATTCCATGAGGGGATGGAGGGCATGTTTATTTCATCAGGGCATAGAACGAAAAAATAAAATACTAAAAAGAGTGAAACAACATAATCAGTGAGACACTCTGCTCTGGAGCTGCAGGTTGCAGACTCCTGATCCAGCAGATAAAGAACCATGTTTTTAGCACAGCTAAAGCTTAAAGTAAAACATCTTCATTTTAAAATCATCTTTAAATTAAAACCAATGGTAAAAACTGAAATTAGTTCTGTAGGGGCGCTGCCCCTTATCACCACCTCCTAGAATCTTCCATGCTCATGAAGCTTAATGATCTCATTAAGGCACAGGTCTAAGCCTACCAAAAGGCAGAGCATCATTTTCTATGGCATTCCGAGGGCTGCAGAAAACTATGAGAGATTTGATCCATCCTGAAGTTTTTTCTTCAAAAATTACAAAGAAAGCTGCCCGAAAAAACAGCAATTGAGAGAACTGTTTGCATTTGTTACCAAGGAAGCAAACAGGGAGCTGCACAGTGGTGATCTTAGCACTGCAAGATGATCCTCAGGTTGGATTCTGGCCTGGAGTCTTTCTGCATGGAGCTTGTTCTCTCTGTGCATGTGTGGGTTCTTTCTGGGTATTCCTCCCACAGTCCAAAAACATGGCTTTTAAGTTAATCGGTGAATCACACCTATGGACAACGTGGGAGTCACCGATTGATGGTTTTATTTCTATGTGTTTCCCTGTGATGTAATGACGATATACTGACGATCTGTCCAGAGGTTAGCCCACCATATGCGGCTGCTCACTGCGACCCTGAGAGACAAACAGTAGAAGTTGGAAGGATTATTGAACCAAACAGACAAAAGTGCTTTATTCAGATGAGGAAAAAAAAATATTTCTTTAGCTCTCTTTAGCTCAACAAAATGTTTTGTTGGAAAATGTATGGTGTAGAAGCCTAATGCTGTAGTTATTTTACTGTTTTTTTATTTAAGAATTAGAGGGAAGCTAATCAGTGTTGATGAAAAGATGGATAGAGCTGGAGTTGAGATGAGTAGGAGGTCAACCTTCTATTAGTAAAACAACCCTAAACATCCAGCCAGACCTCTGATGACAAAAAAATACAAATATTTTCTTTTCACTTCACAGTTCAACACATTTCATTGTCTGTTTATTTTATAAAATCCCAACAAAAAAACTTGAAATTTTCCATGTTCTAAAGCAGGATTTCAAGGAGTATGAAAGCTTGTAAGAGTCACTGTATTATTTTCTCTAACTTGACTTTTTGTGTTTAGAAAACTCTGCAAATTGCTAAATGAGAGGTTTTGCGCAGCACATATGCTGCAATGACTGCTTTTTTTATCTGCTTCGAAGTCCCTTAAGGAGTTTACATGATCTTTATCTGCACAAGTCAAAGCTGAGCACATCTCTGAAAAACAAGTTAACCTTTGAAGTCTAAAACATTGTCTCCTGATCAGCTGGTTCTAAGCGTGGATTTTTTTTTTTCTTTCATCTACGAGATTCTAATATAAAAACAGCTTTTTTATTGAATTGTGGTGTCTTTTTTTACATTATTTTTTCTGAAATAAGTGTGACAAAAAAGTAAAAGCAGCAACTCTCTGTGGGGGTGAATACTTGTAAGTATATGACAAACCAGAATGTCATTATTTTTTCATCTGTAGATGAGATAAAAAAAAGAAGGTTTAATCATGAAAAATGTAAAAACTGTATAGAAATGACTGATATAGATGGAAAAACTTTTCTTTGTCTCCCTCAGAATCAGTCCTAAACCCCCAGCTGGGCTTTGCAGTGGTCCCCATGTCGGCACCGAGCAGCTCACCTCTCGATGAACCCCTCATGTCTGCGATGCTGATGGGGAGTGCACCCCACCAAAAACAAAAACAGAAACATTAAAATGTTGTCAAGCAGTGAACTGTGCACCTTGCCCTGCTCTGCTCTACACCCCCCACCCCCCAAACAAACCCCATGACCGCAGTTAACAAGCCAGCTACCAGGCTCCCTGTTGTCACTTGCTACCCGCTGTCCTCCTGATACGATGTGCATGCGGGGGCCAATTAAACTGGCACTGTTACTCACAATGGGTCAGGAGTTTAGTGGGTCATTATCACTTATAACTCAGATTTATCTAATCGTTGCTGAAGATGACAGTGTCTATCAAAGGTGACCCTTTGGAGCATTGAATAATGTGGTTGGTGGAAGCATAAATTGTGCTCACCTCCTTATACAAGAACTGCATGCACCATTCTTTATTACACCTGCAAATCCAGTGGAGTGTATCTGGAGACTAAATGTTGATCCACTGTTGTTTGCAAACAAGCCAGGCAGCTGTAAGTCAGTTTAGTATCCGACTACATGACCACAGCATAATACTGCCACCACCGTTTGTCACCAGAAGCATTGTGTGTTTAGTTGTGTTAAGGGTTGGTGTTCCTCAGGACATTTAGTAGTACTGTTTAAACTTTTTTGTCATGTAAAATGCACAGTAACATTTGTAGCTTGGAAAAAATGCTATTTCAACCTCACTATGCTGTTGCATGTATTTTCGTTGTTGTCGGTTACTCTCATTTGCAATTTTTACGCTTTCGTCTCTTGTTTTTTTGACCTCTTATAACCTGCTTGTGTGTTTAAAAAAAAGAGTGTTTGCTACTTCTATGGGGAGGAGAACAATAAAGAATATGCTCTTCATTCTGGATATCGACCATGGGGTACCCTGCTCACACCTGCTTTAACTCCATAACTTTATCCTGGCCTGCCTTCATATTTCCTAGTTTTTATGATGAGGCTTGTTCACTAATCTTAAAAAACAAAAACCTGCTAATACATATTCCCTAGATCTATATCACCGTTTACAAATTGGGCAAATTTAGAAATAAAAATGGTAGCAATGGATTTGGCTTAGGAGGTTGAATACTAACCCATCCCAAACATTGCAGTATTTCTCTGTAAAGGATCTTAAAAATCTGTATACATTACATTTTACTTAATAACAATATGCTGATTTTAATTCGTATTCTCGTACAACGTAATAAAATACTTTTCTTTTATTTGGTAAAAGAAAATAGAAAAAAGGGTCTGCAAGATGGTGATTTTGATGGATAAAAGATCCAAGTGGTGAACAAAAGTGTGTTTAAAACTATTCGTTTAATTTATTAATAATTACGAACCATAAACATTTTCTCTCATTTTCTGTGAAATTAAAAATGTTACACATAGATAGATAAATGATAGCCTACGTAAATTGAAACAAAACTAAAAAAAAAAAAAAAACAGCTCCTTACATCTTTTCGTAGCTTCTTGCGTTTTTCAAAGCCTGAAAGCCTTTTAAAAAATTGGGCTCTTCTTGCAGCAAAAACTCCTCCACAAACCCTCTGCCAGCGTTACTGCAGCGCCATCTTCTGCCTCTTTTGATCAATTGCACACAGGTTCAGAAGTAATTAAACAAGGTGACCAAATGGAAGTTGCTGAAGATATGATAGCAAGTATTGTAAAACCTGCTACATAAATAATTTGGTGTCATTATAATTACCGGATAAAATTATTGAACGACTGGTTCAGGGCTGAAGCACTTTAACTTTTTTTTTAAGTTAAAGTGCTTAACTTTAACTTATTAGCTTATTGGACGAAGGTATTACAGATTTAATTTCTAATATATGTTTAGTTATTGAATCTATTTTTGAGATTTTTAAGTTAATTATTAAGTATTTTATATTCATTCTATCTTATGTGTGATTAGTGTTTCCTTATTTATCATCTTTATTAATTACTTAGTTTATGGCTCTTCAATAACGTGAATGGTTGAGCCCTATTTTACCTAAGTAAATCCGAAAGCTGTGCAGACAGCTTAGCCTAAAATTGTTTTTTTTATTTATTTATTTATTTATTTATTTATTTATTTATTTATTTATTTATTTATTTATTTATTTAGCCTATATATTTAGGGTGTTATTTATTGCCTCTTTTACACATATAAGGCCCCTTTTTATCTTTATTCTTTATTCTTTTTTTGCAACAAAATACATATATAAACTGAGCGGCCAGGCCTCTGTCATTGCAGATCGTTCATCTCAGCAGGCGGAGCTTATGATGCTCAGATGAGGGAAGCTGAGGAGCAGGTGGAGACCGTGGATGTTTACGCGATTCGCTTCCATTAGGGAGGATCAGGCGGGGCTGTAGACCAAACATTTGTCGTTTGGGAGATAGAGTAACATTCAGTTTGGCGATTGCTTTGTGTTCCTACCGGTGATCGGGAGGCGCAGATCGGAGCTCCGCTGCAGAGAGAGGCTGACGCGCTGCGAGGCGCTCCATCTGTCTCCGTCGTGTCGCTGGAGGCTTCGGCGGTGATGCTCCATCTTTGGATCGACGGCCGGAGCCGTTTTTTCTGAAAGCCCGCTATTATGCAAGGAGCAAAGGGGACTCCGAGGATTAAAGGGGAAAGAAGTACTGGTTTAGAAAACATTTGGCACTCTGGCAGGTCAGTGGAGATAAATATGCTGGAACCGCTTTAAATTACACGCAGGTCGCATGTTCGCCTCAGTGGATGCACACCTTTCAGTTGCAGCATCACTATGACATTAAATTGTAATAATAAACAAGTAGGGACTTTCAGTTCTTGTGCTTCACTGATGTTATTCACAGTGAAAAAGTCCAGGCCTTCGCTGCCCATTTGCAGGTGCGCGCCTATAGCCTGTTTGGTCCACCGTGGTTCTTGTCATCATATAGGCCACTATCTGCTCATTTGAACCATATTTTCCAAGGCTTTGATGTGTCTAGGTTTGTATAGTGATTGTGTGCTATAGAGTGAAAAATAGGGCTGTGAGTAATCAAATTCTCTCAGCCTAGTAACTCGGCCAAAAATAGACCTTATTTTAAAGGGCTGTGCTGTTTTTGTGTTATTCTACTTCCCCCGAAGGTAAAATGTCTCATCTGGTGTAAAATCACTGGGTGTATGAGCATGTGCTCATGCATGCATGCATGAATATACATTTTGACCCTTCCCCCACAGACAGTTTCCCTCTTGTAATGTCTGAGCTGAATCCTTTAATTGTGGTCTAAACATCCTCTGTCTTTTTTTATATCTCCTGCCCTTGTAGCACTGACCACATTTTCTGTCTCATTACCTGCAGAGTAAACACACTATGGTCGACCCCTCAGATATTGAGGAGCAGAATAAATGTAAAGGCCCACAACTTGACACACCAATCGTGGCAGCTGAAGTCTCTCGATTACCAGAACCGGTTGATGGCACAACAACTGAAGAGGAAGGTGATGCCGGTTTTGAGACACCCCCGACTGGTAGCTCAGAACCCAGTCCCTGTCACACTGCTTCTCCGACAGGGCCACAGGTCAGCACACAGGAGGCTGCACCTCAGCAGCCACAGACTCAGAGTGACACAGATTTGTCCCCCAAACTGCACCTGGACCTCTACAATTTTGACTCACCCGAGGCAGAGGGCAGTCGTTATGTGTTGACAAGCCCCCGCTCTTTGGAGGCGTGTGCTCGATGTGGAGTCAAACCTGTGGAGCTGCTGCCACGCCCTCTAGCCGATTTTGTCCGGGAGGCACCTGGCCGGTCCATGCGAGTCGCCACAGGTCTTTTTGAAGTCTATGAGAAAGACAGACATAGCAAACTCAGGCACTGCAGAGAAGAGAGGGAGAGGATTGTAAGAGAAGAGAAGAGAAGGATTCTGCAGGCAGCTGTCAACAGCAGCACATCTTTGTCCTCTGTGGATAAAGTCCCATCTGGTGTCAATGTGCCTCCTAAATCTAGTACAGTAACCACTAGCTCACCCCATGATGTGGGAGTTTCCTTCAAAGCTGCACCATCAGGGGCAGTTCTTCTTTCCAAAGCCCCCACCTCAACTCATAGTACATCCCCAAAATCCATTCAACCAAGAACTATGCCATCTCCAAAGTCCGGTCCCAAAACATCTATACCGCTTTCCAAGGGTGCAGTTCAGGGCTCAGCCAAAACGTCAGTGACCCCGTCCTCGGAACATACCAAAACAACACGTCCAATTTCAACCTGTCTCCCACCAGTGCTTAAGAAATCCACTGGTGGTAAAACTTCAAATACCTTTCCAAGATCAATGCCGAAACCTCCCTCTTTTCCTAGAGCTAACTCTACATTAACATCATCAGTATCAAAGCCTACCGTTCAGAGCACCAATACGCAACCGAATGGAGTACCAAGAGGGCTGTTCTCTCAGCACAATGGGCATCTTGGATTACATTTCAAGACCCGAGGGAGAAGCCATTCCCTTGAGTCTTTACAGCGAAGGATGGATCCTGCCTGCTGCTCAGCCTCAACCACCACAACTACATGCACCTCATCAGAGTCTGGGGCTTCCTCTTCTTACAGTTGGGATGGTGCACGAGATCACTGGGCTAAACTATCTAGTCCTCGAGCTCGTACTATGGCCACTTTCAACTCTCTAATGGGCCGCAGCCTTAGCCTAGGAGACCTCAGCCACTCCCCTCAGACAACACAGAAGGTGGAGCGCATCGTCAAGGAGGTGAAGCGTCGAGGCCTCAAGGCTGTGTCTGAGCGTGATCGCAAGATTGCAGCTTTGATGCTTGCTAGGTATCAGGAGGAAGACATCATGAGTCAGACCCGCTATGTTGCTCACCTTCAGTGGGACAGCGAGCGCAGGATGGAGGAGCTGCGGCGGGAGCAGGAAGACAGGGAGAAGCAGCGGGCAGTGCTCCAATGCCAGCGAGTGTGGCAGACGCAGGTTTCAATACGTCAGCAGAAGATCAGTCAGCAGGAGCGTGATTCAGCTGCTGCAAAGCTGCGGCAGGCAGAGGAGCATGAAGAGAGGTGGAAGGAGCTTGCGGAGCAGCAGGAGCGCAATCGTCTACTGAGGCTACAGCAGGCGGCGCGAGAAGAGAAGCACAAGAAAGCTCTTCAGGAACAGAACCTGAAGGCCTTGGAGGAGGAGAGGGCTGCCATGCTAGAGCAGGAGAGACTACTACTGGAGGAGAAGCTCACCATTGCAGAGCTGAAGAGGCAGGAGCGGGAGCACCAGGCCCAGGAGGAGAGACGAGGTCTAAATAAGGCAGAGAGAAGACGTCATGCTGCCCTGATACAAGAAATTGCCCGTAGAGAACAGGAAGAGAGGGATGAAGCTAAAAGGTTGGCAGAGGAGAAGCTCAACCGCTCCCTTGAGAACTATGAGCAGATAGTTGAACGTCGGGGGCAGGAGCTGAAAGAGAAGGCCAAGCGTGAAGAGAAGCAGATCCAGAAAGCTCGCAAGGCCGCTGAGAGGCGCGAGAAGCAGCAGCAACAACTGCTTGAGACACGCGTCAGGGAGGCTGCGAAACGAGCCCAGCAGGCCACAATGGTGGCTGAGGAGAAGGCCAAGGAGAAAGCCAAGCGAGCCGTCCAAAGTCGGCAGGAGAAGGAGAGACTCCAGAAGCTCAACAGGCAGCGTGTGGAGGAGGAGGAGAGGCAGAGGCGCCTGGAGCTCCTACAGTCCATCGAGAGAAAACTAGAGAAAAGCGAGCAAATCTTTAGGGAAAAGAAGGCGGTGTTGGAGAGCGCCCGCTCCGTGGCTCGGGCATCCTTCCATGTGCGGGACAAAGTGCGGGAGGAGACCAACATGCGTACTTTTGATAAGATGGCCCTGGAAGCTCAACTCAAAGCAAGCCTGGATGAAAAAGTAAACCCATAATTCTTCGGTAAACACCTGGTTGCATCATTGACTCTTGCCTTTATCACTGAACAGGCTACTCCTCTTTCCAATAACACCCGTGTTATTTTTTAATTACATACCATTACATATCAGCAGCTTTCCTCTGCTTTTGTCCATGTTCATCAAAGATCCCATTAAATCAAATAAATCCAGTTTGATATCATTGCTGTATTAGGAAAATCAATCATATCAGTAGTTATACCGTGACAGTAAAGCCCGGAAGGCATATGGAAACCAACTTAATATTTAGTGTGAACAGAACAGTTTTTTGTTGTTTTTGTTTGGTTTGTTTTTCTGTATTTTGTTTTATCCTTAGCTGTGTCCCTTTTCAGCCCCTGGACTGAAAGCTGAGCTGGAATGAAAAGAATCATTGTTTATCTAGAAGCACAAACTCCCCAACTGCTACATAGGCTTTTAAAGGAGCACTCCTGTTAGTAGAAAAGCAAGCCTGAGGGTAAAGCTGAACACATACTGTTCCCGGCCAATGCGAGGAAATGACAGACCCTTTTTGTACAAACATGGACAGAGGCACAGCCAGCCTGGAAATTTTATGCCAAAGGTTGAAAGCTTGTCCATCGTTTGCTGACTTCGCAGCGCTGGGAGTTGCAGAGGACGTTGGACATTGCACCGCAAGCATTGCTCCTTCAAATTTCTTTCAAGGACTCTTTTTTTCTGTTGATGTTAAAATACAGTCAGCATGAAGGCTCTCTAAGAGGAAAAAAACTCCCTTTGCCATCCCACTGTCTCTATCAGCGTCATGGTTACTGGCTTATAGTCAACAGGTATGTGTTTATACCTCCCTGTTCCTCGGTTGCATGCCACTACCATTCAGAGATTGCAGCTTTAATGACGTCTAGATGCAATACTCTTAAAATCACTGAGCTATAAAGATGAAATTAAAAAAAAAAACACTCATGGGTTTTTGCCCTCAGAAGAAGCTGTTGCCATAGTAATGCAAATCTGGCTGGAGTTGCA
The DNA here is from genome assembly GCA_034780135.1 of Jordanella pulchra. NCBI lineage: Eukaryota > Metazoa > Chordata > Actinopteri > Cyprinodontiformes > Cyprinodontidae > Jordanella > Jordanella pulchra. The sequence continues at coordinate 18,254 of JAUZNJ010099258.1, forward strand.
GGAGTGACAAAGCAGGCAGGATGGTTTACAGGCTGCATATTCTAGATGTTTCTTTTACCTGGAAGAATGTTGGTAATAAAAACTGTCCTGTATTTGTAAAAGTATTTAATCAACTTTTTGTGGGTGTTTTTTAAGTCTCAAACAACCACGATTTGAATTTTATGTAGCAAACCAACACAAAAGTAAGTGGAAGTAGAAATAAATTGCTTGCATTTTTTAAAGAAAATCTTAAGAAAGTCCTAAACGTTTCAGTTTCCTTTATATCCATCATACCAAAATCAAAATTTAAAGAACCAAGTCTATTAGGGGCATGTCTGTATGTTTTTTCACCTCTGCAGACTGAAATCGTCCATTCTTAATTAGATTAATCAAGGTGATTCAAATTGGATAGTGAGCATACATTTTGTCACTTATTTTTTATTAGACTTTGGTGGGAACATGTTCTATTAACATTTTAATTTAATCTCTGAGGTATGTTTAGGGTAGTACAAGAAGCTAGCCTTTCATACCAGGTTTTTAGCTCTACCCATGTTCCAATAATAGCTTTGGGTGATGAAACCCTGCCTATACTTTTTGAAATAGTTTTATCATCAAATCTAGTATTTTGTATGGAGCAACAAACACTGAAATGCTTACATGAAAAAGTGTTATAAAAATATTAAATCTTGGGTATTTTTTAGGATGATGTCAAATAATATGCTGTTATTTTGTATATATTTTATTCAATTTTGATCTAATAGATATCTGTATGTACATATGTCAGTCTCTTTATATTTAATATGCAGTTTCAAGCATTTTGCTGCTTCTTTTCTGCAAGGACAGTTCCTCCAGAGTTATTATGGGTCATCCTAACACACAAATATACTATGATCAACATATATAGGTTGTACCCTTTAGTAATCTTCACTCCCACTCTGACCAAGTTCTTTATAAAGCACGTCTACCCCACATGATGCTGCAACCACAATGTATCACAGTGTTCTGGGTAAAAGTTTTCCACCAGCTATTTCATTTGGCATGTAGCTCAGAAAATTTAATATTTTACTTGCTTAATCGGAACATCCTCATAAAAATGTTTGCTCTGTTCTTTACATGTCTGGCAGCCAAAGGTAGATAACGCCCCAATGATTGTACCTTAATAGAAGTAGCAATACTTCATGTTTTTACTCATGTAAAAGTAAAAAGTAGCCTATATAGAAGTTAGAGTACAGTATGTATTTGGTAAAAGGGCTACTCAGTACTGATCTATGGACTACCCATGATCATAACAACTGATTTAATATTTTATAAGTTATTTAACTTACAAATAATTAGTTACATCATGTAAGGATGGGTTAAATTACAAATACAGTGTTTACTGTATTATCACTCAACCTCCAAATGACACAGCAGTATCAGCAGTTCGGAAATTATATTAAAGCAAAGAGATAAATGTTTGCCTCTTGATGCATATTTGCTTAAAACAAGCTTGTTTTTTACTAAATGAAGTGACTCACAATTGATGCAGTAGACAGAAAATTTACTGGAATAAAAGTAAAAAGTAGAATGCTGTAAAACTACTCCTAAAAGTACATTTTTTTCAAAGGGTTACTGTAGTAAATGTAACTAGTTACTACCTGCCTCTGCTTGCAGCAATCTCTAAACAGGACTTCTTATAGCTTTCTGTTGCGCATGTTGCAGGTTTCATCCATAAGAGTCCAACTGGCAGCGATCACTTCTACGTTTTATCACAGATTTTTTCATTGAAATTGTCTTTTTCTCTTTTAGAGTTACTGTTGTGTATAGCATTTTGCTCCCATCATACAATACTTTTTTATGTTGGTCTTTTACATAGTCCAAATAAAATAGTTTGTAGTTTTTGTTTTAATCTGTGTTTAAATGTGCAAAATTGGGTGTATGAATTACTTCTACTCTTACACTCCTCTAATGCTCCCTCAGTTCATCTGGAACTAGAAAGTAGACTCCACTATCACATGGTTCTTACCTGCTTTTTACAGAGATATAAGCCAGAGAGAATTTGAATCAGCATCATACCAGCAGGCTTATAGCTGACTGAGCACTGTTCAAAGCAGATTATCGTGGGGCTGGAGGGGTGGGATGAGACAGCAGATTTGCTGTCCTTTTGCCTTTGTCTGTGTTTTTTATATATAAAAAGTTGAAAAGCTTTTTCTAAATATAACAGTTGCACTTCAGAAATACTTGGAGATAGAGTCTGAATGAAATAAATGTGGGTTCAGGCATCTGATCAGAGTTATGAATTTAATATGTCAGAATCTGAAGTTTCCTTTTGTACAATATGTCAGTGATTGAAGTCAGTACCTCCGCAGACATTTTGAAGAAAGTGACAAAGTAATGTCAGTTAAAAACGTGTGTCAAACTACAGCATTGCATCAATAAGGCAGCCTACGTGGGCCAGTTTTTTACTAGTGCTGATCAACAGATAAAGCACTAAAACATATTTATATAAATGCTACAAAATTGAAAGGTTCTTTCAGGATAAAATCAAAACATCAACTAAAACATATTCATTTAGAGAAGAAAAAAATGACAAATGCAAGAAATGTGGTTTGTTGTAAAAGCCTCTAAACATTCTCTTCATGACCTGAAAGGGAGAATGCAAGAATATATTAATTGGAGGTTTTACTTGTTATGATTTTGAAAAGATGCAAACGTGCTTTAGGTCATCAGACTAAACGTGAGACGTACTTCATAGCTTTACTAAGTCTAAGAGTTATTATGAGAGATATAATAACATTTTCATTGTTATTTGAGATCTGTTGCATACCTGCATGCTGCTGAAAATATACTGGATTAATATACTTGGAGCATGTTGTGATGCAGCTGAACCATAGCACCATTCATTATTTTTATTTTTAAGGTAACACAAACGTATCTATATACAGGAGAATAGTTGGTTTGGTACAGTTATATGCAGATTACAAATAGCTCTATCTCACAATAAAACCAGGCAGTCTTGGAGCACTGGAGTGTTTGGATAAATAAACTGAATAAATCAACTGGGGTCAAGCCTCTTAAACCTAAATAAGAGCAATTTGTACCGCATGGTATGGCAAATCGTTTGGCTTGCAGTCAAAGATTCTTGTTTAAGTCATTTTAAAATATTTTCTTTAAAAAAATGCAACAAAATATTGTTTTTGTCACAGATATAGAGACTATAT
>JAUZNJ010099269.1:0-21427 GCA_034780135.1 Jordanella pulchra
AAGAAAGAAAGAAAGAAAGAAAGAAAGAAAGAAAGAAAGAAAGAAAGAAAGAAAGAAAGAAAGAAAGAAAGAAAACATGTTAGTAGTGAGTGAGAATAAAAGAGGACAATAGGAAGGAAATTAATCAGTGGACTTTCCTCGCTGCCTGGAAGCAGAGCTTCATGCAGGAATGACTCAACTTCAAATGTGTTCGTCTTTCTTTTATAGGTTAACAGTAAAGTTTGACCCCAAATAATGAAAAGGTAAGATTTTCATTTCAACAAGGATTTATGCTGCTTCTGCTGTTCACAAAAAACTGTTCAGAGGTACTTTAATAATGTGACCATCTTTCCAACTCTGTACCTAAAGAACATCATTAGGCTGCTTTAAACAACCAGTGTCCCTAAACATAATCCCAGACAGAGGCAGCCTCCCTGTCGCATGCTTCCTTAATGGCCGACTGCAGTTCTTCTGACCTTCTGAGACCCAGCAGTTTGTGAATCTAACCTGGGAGCCTTCCAGAGCTGTCTGCTGACTGGGGATCAGGCAGCTGGTCGCCGCTGTGTGCAGAGACTGAGGGTGGAACAGCTCCTCCTGCTGGTCGTGGACGGCTGGTGCGACAGACAGTTCTAATTGAGAACTCAGCGGGACGGAACCGCTGAAGCTTTTCACGTTCTGATCCCTTCGGTCTGCTTCAGATGCAGCACTGTAATCAGACCCGAGGGTCCTCATTTCTTCCTCCCTGATCCTCTCCATGTCTCCTTCATCAAGACCTCCACCCACATCCTCAAGCTCTGCTGCCTCCTCTTCCTCATCCTTAGCAGAGGCAGAGTGTACAGATTCCGTGTCCCACGCAGGTGTAGCGTCCTGAGAGGAAGCCTCCACCCTGGACTGCTGGTTTCGGCCTCCATCTTCTTCCGTCTTGTTCACAGCATCACTTAGTTCATCTACAGGAGAAGAACACAGAAAAACACAAGTTACAAAACCGATCACATTAAAGAAGGTGAAATCAAACCCCGCCGCCATGATGATGCACCTCTACACTTTCTGTGTCCTTCCTTTCTTCTCTGCCTGCTCCCTCTGCTTTTAGCCGACGGCGTTTCCGTTTTGTTGCCAGTCTCTCCCTCACTGTCTCCGTTTCCTCTCCCTTCCTGCTCTGAGTCACTGACCTCCTTCAGGGGGGAGTACAGGTACTGCATAAAGGAGTGATCTGAGACGCACCGCCAGACGGCGGCGGTGGAGCGGTCAGGTCCGGGTTCCAGAGCTCTGAGCTGCGGTTCGTGGGGACAGGAGGCTGAGTGATCCCGGTACCAACTAACCAGACTCTGGAGGCTGGAGACGCGCCGCTTCCTCCCTGAGAAACAACAACACCTTCAACCATGATGTATATTTTCTAACTTTCAAGAGCTTTATTAAGTATTTACACGTGTGGACAAAGTCCTCCTTTAACTTTCAAAGAAAAACCCACAATAGTTGGAGAAAAAAACTTGAATCTTACAAAAGTATTAATCAATAAAATTCTATGAACACAAACAAATGAAAGTCAGACACTTTTAATCCTGCTTCTACAGAATGATTAGAAAAAAGAAACTCATGAAACAAACTGAAGGAAAATGATGAGACCCTTAACTTAATATTGCCATATGCCATAAATGAATCCCTGTAACCGTCAGTGAGACTTCTGATGTCTCAGCAGACATTTAGTTTCACTTCTTATGAGCGAACTGATTCAGGTGTTTCAGGTTTTCCCCACAGCATGTTTCTGCTCCTTCCAAAGATGCTCCATAGGATTTAGGTTCATAGAGGCCACGTCAGACAGTCCAATGTTCTCCTCTCAGCTGTTCTAGGCTGTTTTGTGTGTTTTGGGTCATTCTCCTGTTGGCCTGCGACTGAGCAGCAAGTTTCTCACTAGAATACCTTGATACTCTTGGGATTTCATTGGATCCTGCAGAGATTTAATACACGTTGTGCCACATGAGGCAAAGCAGCCCAGAGTATAACAGAGCCTCCTCCGTGTTTAGCAGTAGGAACACTTCGCACGCACAAATTCGTTCTTAAATAGTTTGTACAATTTTGCAGAGAATGTCGCATCCACCTTTTTTCTCCTATTTCTAATCTTCTCTCAGGTACTAACAAATTTTTCGAGTGCTGCAGACGGGCGTAGACTGACTGACTTTAGAAGTTTCTCTGGGATCTTCTGTTATCGTTCACATTATGTCACTTTGATTTATCATCAGTTTTTCTCCTGCATTTCGCTTCCAGGAAGGATCGCTACATCCCCACGGATCTTGAATCTCTTAATAATCTGTGCAGCTGTCGACACAGGAGCATCAAGTTTATAGCCTTTACTCTTATCCTGCTGGTCTATCATTTCTTTCTAATCGCCTAAAACAGCTCTTTTCACTTCAATTCGCTGGTCCATGTTGGGTGTGGTGCACACCATGCCACCTAACAGCACAGTGACTACCTGGAGCCCTACAATTTTGTTTATGAGTATTTCTTACCCCTTTAAATTATTCAACATTAGCTGCAAACATTTACACAGACCAGCAGTGGATAATGGTGAAAAAAAAAAAAAAAAGTATTTAAATCTGGAATGTTTAGGATGCTTCTGTATATTTTTCTTACTTTCACAGCATCTAACAGGTTTGTTTCAAGGATGAGGAAAGGCACTGCCACAGCATAATGCTGCCACCACCATCTGTCACAGATGGGAAATGCACTTTAAATGTTCTGCTACTGATAGCAGCTTGAGTTTAAACCATGAAATACAGCTTTGGTCTGATCAGAATTTCTATTTAAGAACCTAGTTTTGTCTCGTCACTGTTTCAATATGGTGTTTGTTAACAAACCGTATCAGAAGTGGATTATTACTGGGATTAAATGGGGAATCTGATTACATATCAGGTGGTTTGTGAAGCCAAATGGTTTCACTACATCAGCAACATCCCTTCTATAACACATCTGAACAACAACCCTCTTCAGACCTGATTCAGCTGCAGGGATGCATCTAAAAGTTGATGAACATTTTCTATAGTGATGCTCTGTTAGCACAGATTTCCTTTAGACGTTTAATAACATCAAAACATTACATATCCAAAGACGGAAAACCATCCAAAGCAACTTGTACCTTGATTCAATGTCAGACTTAAGTAACAAAAAGGCTATAAAAATGAAAAAAATATCTGCAATGAATACAGCTTGTTTAACTTTGTAACTCGCCTTTATATTCTGTTTTCTAATTTTTTTTAGCTTTGTTTGCTCATTTGTTTATTCTTTGGATTCATCTTATTTTTTTCTTTAATGTGCCTTTATTTCCTAAGACTATTATAATGTAAATAAAAGCAACGTCTTAAATAAAGTTTGAAAATAATACTTGATAATAGTAAAGTTTTATGTACGTCATCCCTTTATTAATGCATTAATACAACTCACATATAATGCTGTATGAAATTGGTTGTCAGCAGTTTTCCTGTTCAAACATCATGAGACCAAATCCCAGAATGATTTCAGTGAAACTCAGTTGGAAACATCACCAAATAAATAAAAACCAAACCTTCTTTCTGCTTCTCAGAAACCTCTGCTGTTGTCTTCTTTCTGAAACACAGAAATAACATCACTCTTATAACAGCTTTAATTACAGTGGGGTGTGTGGGCAGCCTCGCCGTGGGTCGCCCTCCTACCCGCAGTGTTCCTCTTGGTATCTGTCTCCATAAGTGGAGTTGAGCAGGATGAGGTACTCCGCCAGCCCAGCATCACTCAGGCTGGTCCTCCTGCGGAGCTCGCTCCACAGTTTATGCGACTCTCCGAGGTAAACCCTCCTAACGTCGTACTTCTTTCGAGATTCCAACCTCCTCTGAGCTCGGTCTGAGTCCGTGAGCCTCGGTCGGCCCCTACACCGCCTCAGAACACCTCGGTCTCCGGTTCGGTCGGTCTCAGAAGGACAGCCTACCGGACAGTGCGCCATCTTGGTATTCATGCCAACAGCTGATCCTGTGTTTAGCGGAAGTTGTGTCAAGCGTCATAAGAAGCTACTTACTTTGGTTAAAGTTTGTCGGGTTAAAGTTGTCACAGAACAGGAGGACTGCAAATGTATATTCGGAAGGGTTCATGTGAGTTTGCAGCACCGATATAGAAATGTCAAATTATTTCGATGAGGGAAGTGCGTTGTTTTCCACCCGGAACATATTTTCTGGCGCACCGGTGTGCCACCTCGTAAACATTCGCGGGAAGCTTTGAGTTTAACTGGTGTCACAGCTACTTCTAGTTTATCTCTGATGACTGACATCCTAACGTTGGTGTTCAGGACCTTCTCGTCACAGAAGGGTCATAATAAGGACCCCAGTGTTCGTCCTCCACCTGCAGCCCCCCGCTCCAGCACCCTGGTGGTCGGGGAGCACCGCCTCAGCCACCCCCTGCTGCTGCTGGCAGCCCTGACAGCTGCCTCGGAGCTCGGCATCAGAGTGACGTTCTTCGCCCAAAGCCAAATCCAGAGCCTTCCGGTGTGTCTGCAGAGATGCAATGCAACACTGAGCCCAGAGGGTCTAAAGGTAAACAAAAGTACCCACTGCCGCCGTGAAACATTTAGCAGAGTACCCGAATCTATACGCCTGTAAAACTTTTGCATCTTTCATCTCTTTACAGCTACAAACTTAGCGTTTTATCCCTTTATTATGCTAGCGATCGGAAAAAAGTGGGTAAGGACAGGATGGTTAAAATATTTATATTTCTATCTAATCTGATAAAGGTTGTCTTTAAAAATATCACTAATTGTCTGTTGTTGAACGTTTTTGCGCAAAGTGCTGTGGTTAAAGTTTGGTTAGAAGCTCTTATAAGATCTCAGTTCTGTGGAAAACTTTAAGGCTTCCGAATAACAGCGACGCCTGGTGGCCATCTTCACCAATAGCAACCGTTCAGGAAAATACTTTTTTTTTTTAAATCCACATCAGCGATGAGCATTTACATTTTTTTTATTCTGATGTTTTTTATTTATACTGACTAATGATTATATCATCATAATTGATTATATATTTGAATGAAATATTAGCTTGTTTATAGATACCACTTGCGCCCGGCATATCTGGGTTTTATAGAAAAACAGAAACAACTGTTAAGTCTGCTTTATTTATTTATTTATTTTTAGTTTGGCAGCAGCCAGAAGGAGGAGAAGTTTCTCTGGTCAGATGCGTGGCAGAAAAACCCACCTTCCACAGCATTAAACGTGGTGTGGGCAGCGTCATGCTGTGGGGATGCTTTTCCCATTTAGGCACCATCTTTAGAGTTGAAGGGAGGATGAATATAACTAAATGTAGGGAAATCACTGTAAAAAAAATTTTCATCCTTTAAGCCTATTTCCTGCTCAGCCTGGTGACGGGAGAAAATACTTTAAAGTCTGTATAATGTGACCAAATCTGAAAAATGTTCAGGTTTTTCAGAGACTTTGGTGAGGTGCTATATGTCCAGTACGTGCGTTAAATAAATTTTTTTCTGAAACATAAAAATAACCTTCCTTGATCCTTTAGGATTGCTAATATTTGATAGCTTAAAAAAGAAACAAAGATTTTCACTTTGAACAGGAGTCTTACTTGAAACCCTTCCAGCTGTTTTCAGTCATTTTATGTTTGTCCTCTTTTCGTGTGTGTTTTTGATCTTTTTTAGAAGATCACGTTTTCCTATCCCCGGACGCTGGAGGAGCTGCTCCAGCGGGTCGCCAGCCTTCACGAGTCGCCTTTACCTCCCTCGCTCATCATCATCGACAGACTGGACGGCTTCCTGCGGGACCCCGGCGCCGGCAGCCAGCCTGGGTTCCACTCAGGAGAGCTGTCCCGCGCTGCTCATCTCTCTGCGCTGCTCTGTGACACAGCTTCTTTTCTCTCAGAAGTCCTCCAGCAGAGGGGGTCCAGCTCCGCCCCCTGCCGCTTCATTGCCTCCTTCCTCTCGGATGCGGACGGTGGGCAGGAAAGCAGGGATCCTTCAGCCACAGAGCCGGTTCTGGATGTTCTTGATCGCTACTTTCAAGCTCGCTGCACCCTGGTTCAGGACGGAAGCTATGAAGCAGCAGCAGCTGCTGCACAGGAGCTGTGGCACATATACCTGTCTGGAAGAAAAGGGCCAGAGGACGGCGAGGATGGAGCAGCTTTAGCAGAGGAGTGGAAACTCTTCACTTTTCCTGATGGTTTAATGGAGTTTAGGTCAGTTTAAAAGACTGTGGTTTAAAAACCCTTTGATTTCATTTAAAATCACCACAACAGATGGAGATGGAAAAGATCAGTAAACCTACTTTTCTGTTATTTATTGGTTAATGATTTCAGAACTTCTATCGGAGCCTTTTACAGGTTCAGAGATCAGACTTTTTTTCCTGACTGATTCTGATTGTGTTTTCTTTCCTTTTGGAGCTGTTTGTATTTTTGTTTTGTTCTAAATATTAAATTTCCGAAAAAGAAAAAGTGCACCAGGTTCTTGGTTGGAGGCGGTGCTGGTAAATCCGACAGAAAATGTTCTTAAAATTTCTGCATCCTAAATCCTGTTGGTTGTTATTTTTTACAGACAAAAAGGTTTAAGATCGTTTCAGTCTTGATGAGTTCAATGCACAAGCAAAACAAATCTTTTTTAATTTACTTGTCGATCCTAAACTATGGCCGAAGTCTATTGATCTTAGCAGTTTTTAGTTTCATAAATGTTTGTTTCTTTTTTATTATTCTGAATGTAAAACTTATTTGACTCAGATATTAAAATGAAAGCATTTGGACTTGATCAGCACTTATTGCACCCTGCGATAAATATGAATGTTTTCAGCTTGTGATTAATTAATGCATCAAATGTATTAGATTACAGTAGAGTTATTAGTAAACTTATTATTTTTGCCAAAGAAAGCATTTTGTAAATGGGGGGTTAAACCAGTTAAGGATTGAAACTTTGAGAAGGTTCTGTAAAAGATTTTCTTTAATAACTTCTTTTCCATATTGAGTTTTAAAAACTGCACTCTTTTTCAGTTTGCGTTTTCCAGATTACATTCTCCTCACTGATGAGCTTTCCCCTTGAATGAGGAGTGAAGATGCATTTCTATCGGTCTGCATGGAGCAGAAATATACTGTTCATTGGTCAAGAGTGAGAGTTTATATCTAGTTTAAGGTGAAGAGAATGTGATCTGTGAAATGCAAATTGAAAAGAATGAAAATTCATCTGAGAAAAATTTTAAAAAGTAATATTTGAAAATTGAAAGTAAAAAAAAATAAAACATTAACAATTAATTTCTGTATTGCATTTTTTTTCAAATTTCCATTTACTAAATGTTTTTTTTCGCTTGCAGTTCTCCATGTGTTAAAGCTTCAATTAAATTTGGCCTTTTTATCAACTACAGTTTGCACAATGTTTAACATGAAAAAGAAGACTCCATAGATCTGTTTTATTTTTTATTAAAATATATTCAAAATATATATTTTAAGGCAAAGAAAGCATTTAATTTTAAAGCAATTTTATGACAAACAATATTTATGGATATAAAATAATAGAAAAACATTTTAATATGTGTCTATTTACGTTTGAGGAGGTACAGACCAGAATGTTCAAGTCAGCATGGAGAGGTGAATGCTTGCTAGAAAACGAATGATTGTAAATGTATTAAAACTCAAAGACAAACTATTTCAGATGCAACATATTGTGTCATTAACAGCAGGCAAACATAATTTTAAAAAGGTCATAAAAGGTCATCTTGAAAGCAATAAACTTAAGAATCAAACAGGCTCTGCTCTTTATATAACACCAATAGGCAAAAGATGTATAAAAATAAAAAGTTAACCAGTACAGTTGCCTTAATTTTATTGTTTTAAAGTAATGCTGCAGAGCCTACAGTAATTAAAATTTCACCAAATTTACTTTACAAAAGTCTTTACAAAAAGACCCAAAAATATTACTGTGTAAAGACTGAGAAAGTTATTACAAATTAATTTTATCCAAATAATTTAGATTTTAGATTTAGACATGGCAGTGACTGAAATCTACTGCATTCATGTTTCCATTAGGCTAAATATTTTTAGTATGTTCAGGAAATTATGAAAAAATGTATGAAAAAAGAACTGGAAAAATGTACCCAAACTTCATGACATGATTAGCACTTAGCTTTGCTTCTATTTTACTGTTATGGTCAATAACTTTAGTGTTACGTTACCCTTTTTAAAAAGTTATGTTAACAATTTCAACTTTTAAATATTCTAATTGTCTTCAACTTTTCAGTGAAGTTTGGAAGTTAAAGATGATGCTTTTAAACATGAACGCTGAACGTGTTAAAAAGAGACTCAACTTCAGCTTGTGTTTGATGTTAATAGCTAAATGTTAGCATGCTAACAGATTAAATGATTTTAAATGAGGTACATTATAACCTAATAAACAGCTTATGTGTGGTAAACATGTTAGCAAGTTAACATTTTTGCCTTCTAATGGCACAGAGAAATACAAAAGTATAAAGACACAGACTCTCAACACCACAGTAAGGCCCAACAATCAATGATCCCTTTCAGGCTCATGAATGATATTTGTTTTTTCTGGCCGATGCAGGCATAAAACAAAATATGTTTTAAAACTTTATACCAGTTAAAATGTGTGCATGTGTTGTTAGGGATGCATGATATAAGTATGCTAGCTGTTTAGGTTGATATTAGCTTAAAACTAGATACTGGACAATCCACCAATACTACACACTAGTGACGAAAATGCAAAGATTACACTTGTGCCAACGGGTAATTTGCACCCAACTGATGCCTTAGTCAGTCACAAGATGCATTTCTATCATCTTGTTTTAATCTACATTTTGAGGAATTGTATCAGAAAAGCTTGATGGAAACTCCCGCTGATTCGAGAGTTTTTACACTCGCTTGAGGTGTTTTTTGGATTTTGCAAAAAAGGGTTAATGCACAAAATGTGGGAGGAAAACACTTTCAAATCAGCTCTGAAGTATTTAACTTTGACCTCACATGACCGATCAGCTGTTTCTGATGTTGGCATCTTCCCGGATGTTCCGATTATGTGCATAGACATGGCTGGAAGCAACATCACCACTACTAGCTGACATGTTAATTTAAGACGACTTGCCCGGTAGCAACACATTTCTTAAAACGTACCTCCATCACTGACCTGGTATCTTTTCCAGGTTGCAGCCTCTTTTTTCTATTTATTACAGCCATGCGTGACGGCGTACTGTGCACTACAACATGTAACAACTTTACACTTTCCAGTGCTTGGTTAATTCGCTTTAAACTAAATAGAAACTCCACAAATTTGCATTTCTTTTTTGTCGAACTAGTAAACATTTGCTTCAAAGTCCCATTTCAGTTGGATGGAAACATGGCTACAGAAGAGATACCGAAGAAAAAATGACTTTGGATGATTTTTAAGATTTTAAGAAACAGCGAAAATGCTATTTGCAATACCTGTACAGGACAGGATGGAGAAAGCTGCTAGTGTCTCTGTAGGTCTAAGCGAAAAAAATCTGTTTCGGTTATTGGGCAGTTGGGTTGCAAAATATCGGCATAACGTGTATCGGCCAAAATTCCAATATCATGCACCTCTTATCCTAAACGTTGTAAAGGTTATGGGCTTATAAATGAATTATGAATTAAGGGTTTTGATTAGCATTTAGGACCTGAAAAAGAAAACAGTTGAAGATTGTAGAGTGTAGAACTTAAGAACAGCTTGGGCCTTTAGAAGTGACTGCAGTCAGATACTCCTACAGATGCTATGCTACTGTAGGTTGCCATAGAAGAAGAGTTCATTGTAATAGAGTTGCTGGTTTAAGTTTTGTTAATGCATCTTTTCACAATAAAGCAATATCCAGGGAAAGAGCTCCCAGAAAAATCTTTTCACCGTGCATGCACTGTGGAAATGTCATTAAATCCAACGACTGAAGAAAGTCAGGAGCGTATTTAGCTAAAATATAAACACTGGAAACACTTACTCTGATCTAATCCTATAGATGGTAGATATAAATGCACAATGCCAAATATTAGTATGTGTTGTCACAGTTTATACTGTTTCATGAGTGTCATGTCCTTTACAGATTATCCAAAGTATCATTGTCTTTGAGTCCTTCAGCTGATGTTTGTCAGCTTTGTGATTATTTTCTTAACAGTTATTGAGAGGCTATCAATGTCTTGGAGTGAATATTCAAATACTGGCCTCCAAGTCATCATGCTCTCAGCCGTCATCGTTGACAGAGTACTGCCTCACAAGGAGGGGTCTTCTATGAAGAGGAATCTCATTTTTGTAGTCATTGGCATAGATAACTACTTTGCCAATGTCGTCAGCTCTGCTCATCGGGCTGTAATCCATGGAGACCCCAGAGTCTGCAACTGCCATGTAGGTGTATCCAGGTTCTTTGCCTATCCAGGCATTGTTGGGATACTCAAAGCTGGACTGAGATGAAAGGTTCCCAGAACCGGAGCTTTGCTGCACAGAGCCCAGGTCGGAGTGAGACTCACTCATGGGAGTCTTTCTGGAGGCAAAGAACACCCCAAGCGGTGAGGCTTCCTCAAGAGTATCCTCTGTTTGCTCTTCTTCGTTGCGTTTGTTGCCACTGAGGGTGATGTAGGTGTCTTGGGATTCCAGTAGAGAACACTGGGAGGTGGGAACAGGGTGCTGTTGGAACTCCCGCAGACGATCCAACAGCCAGTGGTCATGTAGGGGGGTTCTCCACTCCTGCATTTGAACAGAATCAACCCTGTCCAACGACTCTTTGTCAGGAAGACCTAGTTTCAAAACCTTGCTGTCATTACTGACGATGTTCAATGTTTTTGAGGCCTTTGGTGGAAGAGGTGGGGACGACAAGGTCGGGCAAAGGTTGAGTTCTGAGAGTACTTCCAGTGGAGAAGGGCATTCTTCAGAGAGGATAAAAGGGGAAGTCAGCCATAGCCTTCCATTGGTCTGTCCTAGCCACTCCTATGTAGAAACACAAGGAAATGTGTGACCATGTTCACCCAAATTGTAAAATCAAATTTAACGCTGTTTCTAAGACATTCTTACCTGGAAGTCCCCCCCATATACTGTGAAAAGACCTTGGAATTTGTTGTCAGGAGTTGGAATTGCTGGCCAAAATTTCTTGATAAGGAACCTAAACAGAAAGAAGGAATTGAAAGCAACATTATGCAACTTTCCCATGAATAGTTTTGGGATATATTTATAAGCAATAATTCATTTTGTGGCATCAAAAGGAGCCACAGATGTGTTTATTCCTAGTGTACTAACCTGTGATGGGACAAAAGCATTGCAACACAAAGCAGAACGAGGATGAAAAGGATAATGAGGGTCAGGGACACAATAAGTGGGTCAAGTTCTGTAGGGTACAAAGCAAGTTTAGATTGATTTAGATCAGTTTTGTCAACACTTTCATTATCTGGGGCAAAATCATTGGATGGAAAGTTCACACAGCAACAGCAAAGATTCTCTAAAAACTACTGAAAAACAGTTTGAGCTAAGGATGCATTAAAAAGTAATATAGAGAATAATGTCATCATAGGAAAGTGATGTGTTAATAATGTATTAGTTTTGCACATTTCTCATCTTAATATTAAGGCATCCAATTCACAAAATTTCAGGTGACACATTTGGCTTGTTTAGCAGCAGTTCATATACTGCATGTGTTTCAACTGATTATGATTCTAAAACAGAAAGTGTCATGGTCAATAAAAGGCAAATCATTTTGACACAACTCTACGCAAATACCTAACATTTACTATCGTAAGATAGCATTGTGCAATAATCAAATCCTCTACCAAATTAGTAGAGGCAGTCCAGGGGCAACAAATGGTCCTTGAGCCATACATTGGACACTCCTTTAGATCTCTGCAGTAAATATGTTATTCTAGATGCAGCTTGATCGTTTAAGGACATTCCAATTTTACTCTGATACAATATAGTATATCATAAATAGGACATGGATAGAACATCCACCTGCAGGTAAAGTTTCTATGAACACAGGGTCACTCCAGGCGCTCCAATAACCATCATAGGTGATGCCATCCAGGTTCACCCGGACTTGGACTCTGTACTTTGTACCAGTCTCAAGGCCCCTCAGGATAGTCTCAGAACAGGCCTTTATCGCCTCCACCTGCAAACAGAGATCATTTTCATCATCAGTGTGAACTCCAATGCATGCGGTGAAAATTCTTCCATGTTTCTAGGTCAATACCTGCCCAACTTCACTGTCAACCGGAGAATAAAGAACCTCAAAGATCATGCTGTCATCCATGTACTTCAGAGAGGCCGGCACCCAGCTCACGTTCAGCTGCCCCTGATGGCCCGTGGTGCTCACAGTCACGTTCTTAGGAGGATCGAGCATAACTGCCACACAAACATGAAGGTACTTATGAGGGAATTACTTAAAAAAGAACAAAAAACAACGACTTTTACTAATTCTAGAAACATTAGGTTGTTTTCTTACATATAAAGTAACAGGGAAAAGTATTTATTTCAAAATCGGGCTGTGCATTTCAGTTTAGTCTTTGTGGATATATGATTTCACCAGGTTTTCAGGTCTAGAAATGTTAAACCCGACTTTTCACAGCAAAATCAGTCAGATATGATGGAGAGTTCTTCAGTTTTAGTTTGGTCACAGTTTCTCTATAAGATTTGAAGGAAACCTAGGTTCTGATAAGGGCATCTGATCTAGCTTTAGCCTGCACCATTTGCTGCAGCTCTAGAAGTCTCAAGTTGTTTCTTTTGCAGCAGTTAAAGTCTTTTATCCAGAATTTCCCTGTGCTTCCATCCATGCTGCCACCACTGTGTAGGGCTGTTATTTTCCAGTTGATAATTAGGTTAGAACGAATAACTTCTAAGGTTATCGCTGGATTTTAATTTGGAATATTAGAGGAAAGCAAAGTAAGGCACTGCAGGGAGACGTGAAGGAGAGCTCATATACACATAGACTTACACAGAAGCTCAATGAGAAGGCTGCGATTGTGGATCTGGATCCCCTCTCGATAAACTCGGATGTCCAGCTGGACAAACATCTGAACCCGCTTCAAACGGCAGACGAAGAGCCTCTTTCCACCTGCTGCAGGCAGGACCTCCAGCGGACACGTGCTCATGTTCTCATTTCTGTTCAGATAAGAAAGTCGATGTGACAGAGCATTGAGGGTCTAGAAAAAAAGATGCTGGATTGAATGTTATTTATTTATAAGAGGCTGACTCACTGATAGCCGTATGTGAAGGAGTACTGATCCACAGAACCAGCCCGCTCCTCATCTTCCACCCAGAAGCATGTAAAGTCCTTCTTGGTCTCTGTGAAGCACTTTGGGTTCTTTGGTTCCTCTTTTAGAAGCATGGACACTAAACAAACAGTTTAAATAAGGGTGAGATTATCATGTCACATCAAAATGATCAGATCTAAAGCTGCTGAATGCCTAAACACCAACAACAGTTGACCACTTTCTATATTTTTTCCAACACTTATGTCACACACGCTGGTCAGCATCAATAAAAGCTGGATAAAGCGGATCCTACCTTTCCTATTGAAATCCTGCGCGCCTTTAAGGACTCCAGCAGCTCCAGCGGCGCAGAGCATCAGGTAAAGTGCCAACAGTCGGACGAGTTGGTCACATGTCATCCTTTTGTCCTGTCTGTGCGCAGAAAGACTCGGACTGAGCTGTCCACCTGCATCCCTGGACACCAACTGTCAGAAAACAGGCGCGCCGAAGCCAGGAGGGTTTGTTGTTTTGTTTTTTCCCCTTTTCTTTTTCTTCAGATATGACTGTGATGGCGCTACGCTGTTACGCGCCTGCTGGACCGCGATAAGATGTGGCGTTGAGCTGTTTACGCTCTACAGTCAGCAGAAAAGGGGGTGGGGCGAAAAACAAACTGTAAGAAAGCAGTTTTATTGAGTTTTTCTTTTTTTATAGGAGGAACGAGGCTCTCATTGATGACTGAAACCCAAACTGCGCGTAAAGGTGCTCCGAGCAGCAGGTTGGGTAGAAACAACGCCCTGCAAAGCTGCTGCTACCTTTATACAAATAAAAACAAGATGCCTTATGGAAAAATTCGCCCCTTGTTTTTCCAAAACCTCTAAATAAAGCCCAGAGCTGCCAAAAAAAGCCATGTCGTAACTCTGGAGGAGCAACAGAGATGCATCAGTCAATTGTGAAAACGTTTGACTTCACAATTTAAACGGTGGCAACAAATAAGACTTCAGCAGCACAATTTATCTGAGGAAAAACAATCATTTGGAGGAAAATTCTGTGATCAGATTAAATCAAAACTGTGAATTTTGTTGAGTTACATAAGGAAACTAATCCTGTGGCACCTGAAGGAAACAGGATGTTCCAGTACAACTTTTGAAGTTCTGATATGATATTAATATCGCAGCTTTTGAGTATGAATTTAATACAGATACCGGTCTCATATATCAGCCCAAATCATACACATTTTAGTTCTAGTTTTGTTGTTTGAAGCGGTAGAAAAGTCAAGTAAAATCACTCAAAAAAAGAACAAGAATAAACAACAACAGCTATGAGAAGCACTGACCCAGTGCTTTAATAGTGCAAATAATTGGGGAAAAAAATGGATCAAATAAATTAAAATATCTATGGCCTTCGTTTGAAGGGCCCCTCTTTTTTTCGGAAATTTACAAAATAAAGCCCAGTTTCATGTATTTAGTATTTCTGTCATTTTGCTCATATTAGAGATTTTGGATGCATGCTAAAATATTGCTTAATTAAACTTAATTAATTATTAGTACTTAAAAAAGCTCAACAATCTAATAAAAAAGTCAGATCTGTTTTATGAACTCTTCTGGAACCTCTGGAGATTATTTCACAAAGGAGAATTATTCATAAAGTGAAAAAGATTATGGACAACAGAGAGCATCCTCTGCAGAAGATTTTTAAACAGCAACAGGGTGTCTTCGGTCAGAGGCTTCTCCAGATCTGGTGCAAGACAGACCTCTACAGAAGATCCTTCCTGTCTACAGCATCAACATCGACAACTACTGGTTTATGAGAAAACAAAACATGAGTTACTGCAACATTTAATTTCCCCTTTAGGATAAATAAAGTATTTTTTAAGTGAATTGGATATTCTGTTAATCTTTGATATTAAACCTGTTTCTGTCCCTTGAAAACATGGTGGTGGCAGCATCATGCTGCGGGAACGGTTTCCTTTGATGTGGACAAGAAAACTGACAGAAAGAGGAGTAGATCTGTTAACATGAAAATGATAGAAGAGGCTGCAAAAGAGTGGAGACTAGAACGTAAGCTCAGCTTTCAGCTGGACAGCAACCCAAGATATTATTGTCAAGATCATTGTTTAAAAACATAAATATGAAAAAAACATATTAATTAATAAAAAATATATTTTTTTTTTTTTTTAGTTTAAGGTGCAAAACTTATTTTCTGTCGATCTATTAAATGAAATACACTGAAGCACGCTCAACGAAGCATGAAGACTTACAGTATATAAAGTACCATGGATACAATAGATTGATTGATAGATAGATCCCAGCTTCATGTAATGGAAACCGCAGCCCTCAGCCCACAAGAGGAACACTGAGACGGTTCCTTATCTCCCCTCTGCACCCTGTTTTCATCGTTTGAGCTGCAGAGAACCATGTGTCTACACTCGTGATAAGTGTTTCCGATGGGGGGGGGAGGGTACAGCAGCCCATCCCCATCCGTTTGAATGCAACACACTGCATATTTACATCACCTGCTGCTGATGTAAACAGATCCTGTTGTAGCTATCAGACATCCTCAGCAAAAACTAGGATTAATACAAATTCTTTGAAATTTCTCTAAGTATAAAATACTTCAGAGGCCTTGGCCATGCATGAGAGGTGGAGGTTTCTGTTCCGTAGGAACAGGAAACCTGCCTGGTGTGGTTTCTCTGTTTATTCAGATAAAGATGAAAACCACAACCTTAGGTTTGTGACAAAGGTAAAAATCTGAGCTCATAAATCAAACCTGAGACAATGAGATCCTGCCAGGAGTTTAGCCAGGCAGCAGTGAATGAGTCAGGCTGAAGAAAACACAGATAACTGCTTCAGATGAGCTCCAGTTTCTTTTTGGTTGTCTTTATTGTCATAGTTCAGCGATAAAAGGAAAAAGGACCTCGTAAGGGAATGTTTGTGTTCTTGTTAAATGTTAAACAGTAAAAGTAATTCTAACTTAAGAGAAAGATAACTCAAAAATATCTAATTTCTCGAGTAGAATACCAGGATTCTAAATTAAAATATGATCATCAAATCATTAATTAATTACTTTTTAAGGTTTGATTTCATCACTTACATCAGGATCTGATTGTTGTCAAACCTTTGGACTCTAGAACCTGAATAAACACTCAACTAAAACCAGTTTCACATCATGAGAAAGGCAAAATAAAAAAAACACTTTTTGTATCTTAATTTCAGGTTTTTTGTTTTTAAAATAAAAATCAAATGGCCAATTTATTAGATCTGTTTAAAAAAGAAAAACCAACTATATGTGGTATTGGAATAGGAGGGAATACAAACACATATTAACTTACTTCCACTTTGCAGAAAGGCACCGCTTTCTCATAACAGCACAGAAAATAAAGAGATAAATCAATAATACTTTTGAATGTGCTGTGATGTTTCACATGTTCATTGGTTTTCCATCTTGCATCAAAGCTCAGTTTATAGATAACATTTTTAGAATAAGCACACAGTTATGATGACGAACATGATATCAGAATCCAGCAGCAGCTCATTAACAGGAGGGAGGGGGATTGACCACTGCTTGCAGGGATGGGTCTGCATAAGGCCTGGGTTATCAACCAGCAGGTCTGCTTTATAGTGACAGTTAGTGGTCAGTGAAGTGATAAGACAGATGGTGAAACACATTCAGATACTAAACTGAAATGAAAGAATCAGTCGAAGGAAAACTTACATTTTCTTCCAATAAAAGAAGATTTTAATGAAAGAAGGGAGTCATTAAAACAGTCATTAAACTTGGTGAAGAAAAGGTTTAATATTTGTGGAAAACACATGTAAATAATACAACACAGCGTTTCTTTTTTTGGTCAAAGATAAATGAATTATAAGGGGGAGAAAGTGGCCTTTTGTTGCACCAGCTGACAGCAGCACAATGGAGGCTTTGACTTATCAGTGTCAGCAATCAGTTTTCCTTCTTATCTGGGCTCACAGTTTCACTTTAGAGAGTTTAACTAAATTTAACAAGATAAATTAAGTGGTTATAAAGTGGTGGATTATGACAAATACAGTCCGCAGATGTTTTTAAAAAAGCAGTGGGTTTAAAAGTAATGAAAACACTTCTGATCGCCTTTGGTTTTTCATCGTATTAGAATTAGAGATCAGAGACAAGGATGGTCAATGTTATGTTTCAGACAAAACGCCTTGAAGAGAGAAAAGCCCAGTTGGAACTGAGCACCTGAGGCAGGTCATGTGACTCTTCTTTCCTCGAGATAACTGGGGCATGTCTTTATAGTAAAACCAACGTTTTTTTATTATTATTTAAACAATCAACTGCAGTCATTTGAGTATTATTTTGTTTCTTAAATTCTAAACAGGCCCACAGCATCACACCTCCTCCCCCATACTTTAAGCATGAAGAGCTCTGAGGTCCAGTTTCTTGGTTAAAACCGTCTCAAAAGATCAAACATTGTCTCATCTGAAGTCCTGTTAGATTTAAGAAAACTCAAAATGTTTATGATTGGATGGAAATCAATTCCAATCAAACAACTGGCATTTAAAAAATCATGGAATGGTTGCTGTGGTAACCTGTTGACCATGACAACCAGCTTTCTCCAGTGCACAGAGAGATGCGCTAAAGAACTGGACCCATGGGCCCCATTTAATTTACACCACAGTGAAACTGATCAAATATAAAGTATTAAATAAAATAAATTCTTTACTGTTTGTTTTAAAGAGATTGTCGGGCAGAAAGAAATCCAAACACAAAACATTTTCCCCACTGATTACATGTCCTATAGTTAAAGGTTAAATTTATGCCACTATGAGTAGAGGTGTTTTTTTCTAACTTTATTTTGGGGTATAAAGAAATGAGTCTAAATGTTTATTTAAATTCATTTAGATTAATTAACATAATGATTGTACCTGCAGTTACAAACAATCCCAGATGTTAGAAGATCCTGAACTCACTGGAAGGTAAAGTATCTTTGGTACATGAGGGGGTTTTACATCTATCTATAAGTTTTTAATATCATGTGTTTACTGAAGGTTTCCAAGTGGAGGGAGCTAAATCCGTGCATTAGTGTTCAGTTATTTCTTTAACACCATTAAAACCCATATTTTATGCACTTTAAATATTAAATGCTTCTTGGCCAAGAGGAGAAAGCTGGACAGAGGTTTGGAAAGGTTTCAATACACAGTTATAAAAGTAAAAACAACACAGAGAGAGAAAGAGACACAGCAAACATCTTCATAGGGGAACTGCAGCCCTGCTGGAGACATCTCAGCTAGCTGTCCTCTAGGTGCCTGAAGAAAGCAGAGGGCAGAAGGACAGGTGCAGCACTTTCCGAGGTTCAGGCACAGAGCGGAGGTTGTTCTTCGGTGTATGTGTGAGCGGCAGAGTGTGTGTAAAAAAAACCACGAGGCTTAACAAGCACAGGCGCCGTGGCTTTCTGGAGAGTCTTTAGGGTCCTGGTCCCGGGGGTTGATGAGGATGCCCTCTCCCTTTATGTTCTCATTCATCTTGTCACAGACGACGTCAACGAGACGCTCAAACACTTGCTTGACGTTGATGTTGTCCTTGGCGCTTGCCTCAAAGAACTGGAAGCCTGCAGGGAAGCAGCAGAGGGAATCTGTTCGATCTGAGATGCAAACGCTGATTAAATGCTCACATCGCCTGGGGTGGCAGAATCGTTACCAACATTTCCACATTTTTTCACATTGCAATCACTAATTTTGATAAACCCTACAAATATCTTGTGTGGAAGAAGTAAAGAACTGAAAGGAAAATAAAACATGGTTAAAAAATGTTCTATTAAATAATCTGTAAAGGCTGGGATGTATTTCCTACAGTATACCCACTAATCTTCTGGCATATTTATGTGGACGTTTTAAATATTAAGGGACTAAACATGTTCTCCAGTTCTTTTGTAAAAGGTTAGTTCAGTTAGATAGAGAACATGTGTTATCAGATGATTCTCCAGCATCGTTAGTCTTTTTTTGTTGTTCTCTGCTATTTTTACTTGATCACTCCTCAGATTATTCAATGTTTTACCTAATTTATATTTTCTTTTGTTACCTTATATTTTATTGGTGGGAACAAAAACACTGTAAACATTTATTATTTATATTGCCTATTTATTATTTATTTTAATCGCTCCTAATAAGCTTCCCTTTCTCGCTGAGGAAAATCCTCCCCACAGGATGATGCTGCCTCCGCTGTACTACTGAGCAGTTTTAGTTGTTTTTTTTTTTTGAGGTTGTAGAGTAAAAAATTCACATATAAACCAAATCACCTTCTTCCACACAATATGCTGCATCTCCTTCATGGCTAGTAGCAAACTTTAATCATAAATTGGTACAGCTATATTTTAGTCGTCCTTTTTACTTTTCTTCTCCTTCATCAAGGCCTGACTTGTATAAAAAAAACATGGCTAATGGTCATTCTGTTTAACAGAGTCCTCCACCTGAGTTGTGGAGCTCTGTAGCTCCCTCAGAGGTATCAGCCTCTTGGTTGCTTCGCTAGGTCGGCGATCATTTCTAGGTTTTTATTTCTTTCACGTGACCAGATCTTGGATTGAACAGTTTTATGACTTAACTCTGCTTTTATTAGCTGTGCTTCCCAAACCATGTCTGCTATGTCCTTTGGATTTAAAATGACGAAATATGAAAACAGTTTGATGTCTATAAAGATTTTTGTAAAACAATGTCTGCTGATGATGAGTGTGTTATTAGCAGTTCTTACCGAGCTCATCAGACAGCCGTTGGCCGTCCTCTGTGGCTATCAGTCTATCATCCTCAAGGTCACATTTGTTACCAACCAGGATCACCTGAGCATTTTCCCAGGAGTAGGTCTTGATTTGTGTCGCCCTGAAACACAAGATCCTATCATTAAGAAGAAGCCAGAATCCTTCAGATGCAAATAAGGATCATTTGGTGTCTAAACCTTACAAAATGTAATAACTAAAAGCTTAGACAAGTGTTTGTTTTTTTTATGAAACGTAGAGATGTAAAATAATATCAATGAAAACCTAAATGAATCTTTAGGTAAAGTAGTGGGGAGAAAAAAATCAAGTTTGAAATATTTGAATAAAAAAAAGGAGACGTCTGCAGGAATACTGGGGATGGTTAATATGGAAAGAGAAATGAGGAATAAATCAATCTAAAATAAAAGAACAGTTGCTTAAATTTGAATCAAACACTCACTAATGGTCCACATGATGGCCGACAGAGCTTCCAACTCACCAGTCCTGCACTGAACCAAAGGATTCCTGGTTAGTGATGTCATACATGAGCAGGAAGCCCATGGCGCCTCTGTAGTAGGCTGTGGTGATTGTGCGATAGCGCTCCTGTCCTGCTGTGTCCTGTCGTAACAAAACACAGAAACACCACCTGAAACAATGAGTCTCTAAATCTAAACCACTGATGTACAAATTCTTACTCATCCTGGCCAAAAAAAAAACACTGTGATCTTCCTGTGTATTATGACTGACCACAAGGGGGCAGTGTGGAACTAGCTGTCAGCCTTGCAGTGACTCTAGCAGACCTCAGCTTGCAGAAACAGGAAAGCATTTCAGTGATGTCGAATATTCCTTTCAAATAGGATGTGAATAATCCAGAACCTTCTTTACAAATCTTATTTAAAGACTTTTTATTATAGGATAGGGAATTCAAATAAAATTTCACCTAAGACCAACGAAAAAACCCTCTAATCTTTTACATAAATGTTCAGAGCCTTTAAAGCTTCTAAAAGAACTTGGCAATGAAAGCGTTTTGAAGTTAGCACAGGCCTAACTAAACTTTATATCCTTTAGATTTTTTATCATGTTCAAACCACAGACCTCAGTTACACTGTGGGAGAGATTTTATGCGGCGTTAAGCTCTATTTGTAACATTAATTATATTCGTGTTCTCTGAGTTTATTCTTTATGTAAAAACCTTCTGATTACAGTTTTATCTGTCAGGTTTTGGGGGTTTGTCTCCAGCACCTCAACTAACTGCTCATCTTTACACACAGGAAAGGAGAACCTCTAAAGATGCCAAGATTCTTGCTACAGATTCTCATTTGTATTTATTTATTTTTTTTTTTACAGTGAACCCAACAGATTTGCTTTCACAAGTGGAGCAGTAGGGCTATCGCCATGGTGCTCCGTTTGTTTTATGCATATAAACTGCTTTATTATAATTATACAGGGAGTTTTAAATATTATATGAACACTGCAAGGAAAGTAGAACAGGAAAGATAGAACAGAAAAAAAAGGAGAAAAGATGAAAGAAACAGGAGATAAAAGGGAGACAATG
>JAUZNJ010099289.1:0-17220 GCA_034780135.1 Jordanella pulchra
ACTTCTTAAATTTTTCCCAGTCTCCGTGTTGGTGTTCTGCATGTGGGTTAGCGCACTCAAACCCACCATGACAATTACACCTATATCTGTGACTGTGTATGTATATATTTATAAATCCAAAACCTTTAGCTCATTCTTACTTTCAATAAATTTATCTTTAATCTAAATGTTGAATCTTAACTCCTGTCTTATCTTAAATTTAAAACCTAAATTTTAGACTTCAATTGTTGGGTAATGTGCCAATTAACCATGTCCCTTTAACGGCTCCGTTTTAGAAGAGGAGGAATCATATTCTGGGGATGTGACCACAAATTTAGCCTGTTAACAACATTTGTGACTGGTTTTCAGTGAGAAGAGTTAAACGTGTAAAGATGCATTTATAATGATTTGATTAATTAGTTGAAAAGATTTTGAAATGCTGTGTTTGGTTCAATCAGTTTCTAAGTGTTTAGTTTTAATTATTTCCAGTTCAGTAATTAATGTTAGAAATCATAGTTTTTTGTTCCCTAGGTCCTCACAGCTTCCCTTTAGTGCCTGAAAAGGCTTTTTTTTTTTACACTGAAAACAGAGTAAATGTGAACCAGGGCAATAACTACAGCTAAAGTGCAAACCTTATCATTTTCTCTACTTTCCTGCAAAGAAATGCAAGTCATCTCACCCAAGTGCACTCCAAGTGGATTGTAGTAAAAGTAAAGGTAAAAAAAAATAAATAATAATGATAAAAAATAAAAACTCCTCTCAGACTCCATTATTTTCCTGGACTTCATCCAGGATGGAGGATATGTTTCACCATTGAGGCAAGGGAGATAAAACAAACCCACACCAAACCTTTTCTGTCAAATTTCCAAACGTGCTGGATGATGATAGCTGCAGGTGGGGAGCGCGGCTCTCTGGAAATCTCTCTCTTTAATTTCCCAGGCCGCCCGCCTGCCTGCATGCCATCCTCAGAGGATATGTTAAATGCGCTTGGCCTGGGGATGTTTGATTTCTCTCTGCTGTGCTCTCTTCCATCTGACAGATTGGAATAATAAGGGGAGCTAATTGGAGAGGCTGCTCGTATGCTGATTAGATGTAATTTTTTTAAAAGAAACATCACCCTCCGCCTCTCTGCGACTCCTTAGCTTACTCTCTCAGCTTTCAGATAAGGCATGCCGTTTTCCTGGTTTTTGAAAAATTTGTAAAGTAGCAGATATACTGCGACAAAAAAAGTAATTATTTTTCCTGTTTGTGTGTTTATACAGTAGCAGGGTCTTTCTAATTTATCTACGCATTGCTTTGAGTGTGTTTAGTTTCCTCTGGCCAGCTAATACTGGGACATATTTCCAATTTCTACTGCTAAGCATCATGACGCCTCTTAATCCAGAGGAAAATCAATGCCTAATAACCTATGAAAATGTACAACTGCTGTTTTAACACTGTTAGAGGACTTATCTGCTTCCCCAGAGCAATAACCTATAAATACCCCTGCATTAGTGTTAAGAAAGAAAAAAAAAACCTGGAAAAGACTGAAGTTTCTTCTGATTGCACTGAACATTCAAACTATGAGATAAAACAGAGAAAAACTCTTATTTCGCTAAAAATTAAATGTTGATGGAAGCAATGTTGAAAGTAATCCATTAGATCCAGTGGATGAAACTCATTATTTTGTAAAACATCTGCTAGCTGGAGTTTGTGTAATGTACTGCTGTTTTCAAGTACATTTAACACATACCTTGGAATTAAATAAAGGTTAATTCAGAGATAAAGTGATTAAATGCATGACATTCATGCTGCAACGACCTAGACATTATAAATGGTAAATCAGGTTTGTATGTAGATGTTTTAATGCGTTGATAGTCCAGTACGGCACAAAGAAAGTCACTGTCCTAACAGTTGAACAGATATGTCACCACTTTAGTAAATAACCTGCTTATTGAGTGTCTGTTTCTGCCTGGGCGGGAAAAAACACAACCGCAGCTTCTTATGTTTCAACATCTAAAATCTGAAGCTTTGTTGCTGGAAAGTCGTAGCTCAATCAAGAAACAGACCATAAGTCTCTCTGAGCATTCATTTTCAAATCTTTCCCTAGATTATCAGTACTAAGTGTGTGTTTTCATTTTTAGAGAATTGTTTCATTCCAACCAGTCCTTTGCATATGAAGTCAGAAATCTGCCAAAAGTGAACATGTGTAATAAATACTCTGATCTCCTCTGAGGCCCCTTCATCAACCAGGAGGATAGAAAGTCTTGAGGACTGGAGATGGTTTCCCCTCAGGGCTCTGCTCTCAATCTTCCCTTTTATCTCTAACAGATTTACTTCAACAACTCAGAGCAGTTTCTGTGTCTACTGAAGAAAGTTATTCGAACAGCTCTTAACTAGTCCCCTTAACTAGTTGTGATATACCCTAAATCTGCCTTTTCATGGCTTTCTTTCAATAATAACTTCTTCTTTAAACTGTTAAAATAGAACGGATTGTTGGAGGGTAATGCTTGTCCGTTTAACACATTATCCAGTGTTATATCATCTTTTGTGTTGTCATGTTTTTCAAATACCTGGATTAAAGTTTCCTCATCCTTTTGTGATGCCATCTTAGACATTCTTCTGCCAGATAAGGGCCTTCCTAATTTACATACAGTATATCTTCCAGTTCAGTACTGACTCGCATAAAAGCTCAGTTTATACAAAAACTCATTTGCAAACCTCCTAGTTTGAGACTTATATCCCACCAAAGGCATTTCTCCCGACATTAAGTTTGTGCTGAGCTCATGGTTGTGCATAGATTTATGCATGTCTGGGTTTCCATATTAGCTAATCGGACCTTTAGGTGATTTATGGGACAGACTGTCACTGGTGATGCTGAGCAGTTGAAGGCCTGGCATGGATGGATGTAATCAGGATGGGATAGATGCCACGGATTAGTAGACTGTCTGGCTGGAAGGAATTTAGTAATAACCTCCATCACGTACAGAGTATTGGAAATAATCTGCAACAAACTAAACTTCCTTGTTCAGAATGAGACCAAAGATGTCCATTATTTTCATTATAGGAACTTTATCAGTCCCAGCTCTGCCTTTAGAGGAGAATGTGGATATGTTCCCCACTTTTCTCCAACTATTGGCCACAAATTGGGAGACAGTAAGGCTTGCTTATGTGGACATATGGAGAAAAATGGGATTATGTTTAAAAACAATGATGAATAATAACTCTACCAGTTAGCTTTCTGTTTGTTTTATAGATCAACTATTGTGACAACCTAAAACCCAAACCATAGCAGAAATCATGTACACAGTTGAATTATCTGTGGTGTTTCACACACTTACCAAAGTCTCTCCTTAATATTTTTGAATTTCACAACTTTTTGAGCTCTTTGGAAAAAATCGATTCTCCGACTCAACTGAATCAGAGCTCCAGGGTAAAACTGAGGGATAAAGGATCAGAGATGCTGAAAGGTAAACAAGCGAGGAGAAAAAAAGCTTGAGAGCTGATGAATGGGGATATAAAAGAAAGACAAACACATTAAACTCCTTCAAAGGGATTTTTTAACAGTAATTTCACAATTTTTCAGTGTGTTTATGGAAATATCTGATCATTCTTCCTATAGCACAGGTCAATGACTAACGTTAGACAAAAGGGCTTAACTCATAGTCTGCCTTCTAATACATCCCAATAATGTCTTGTTGGACTCTGATGGCCACCTAGATAGCAAGCGATGTTCATATTACGTTGAATTATGGTCAAAATGGTTGATTGTTGGTTAAGGTTAACAATTTATAGTAAATCAACCATCAAACCATTGTTAAATTCTAGCTAGTGTTGTTATCAAGACCACATCAACCGAGATCAAGGAGAACTGAGACCGAGACAAGTTGAAGACCTTTAGAGGTCGAGACCAAGACATAGACCTTATATGGTATGTTCTTGTCTCGGTCTCAGTCCTCTTTGCTCTCGGTTGGTGTGGTCTTAGAGCCAATTATCCAATGTTGGAAAATTTTCATTAAATCAATGTTGTTTTGTGGTCAAATTCTAATAATTGAAAAGCCAACATTTATCAGTGAATGCCATTTTTCTCATTCCCCCTCCTCTTTGATGGGTGAGAGTACTTTCTCATTGAAAAAAGGTTGACATCATGTTTTGAATTAAGCACCATATATCGAGGACAGTGACTTGTGGTTTCTCTCATTTTCTTACTCGTCTGTTAATTTTTCTACTTGTTGTTAATAGGTATTGTGTAGTCTACAAATAACAAGAAGGAGTGGAGCAGTCCACCTCCACCCTGCATTTACAGAAGTGGTACGTCCCAACCACACAACCCCTTCCGCGTTTCATCACTTTGTTTGCTGCTTGCTTGTTAGCTAACGGCTTCAAACTGTCCCCTGGTCGCTACTGTGGACACCCTTCCCTGGTTAACTGGTCATTGATAGTGTGGCAGAGATCCACACCCTGGTTTAAAGATCTCTCAAAGCCAAGGTGACGCTTTCAGACCTCCAACATTTAATGTTGGAGGTTATGTTAGCCTCTAAAAAAGCATATGGTTTGATCCTGTTATCACAAACATTATTGGTGTCTATATCATCCACACCTGTTGCTAAGAGACAAGTTGCAGGATGTCTTGATCATTGACCCTTTTCCTACATAAAATGTAATATTAATGGTCTTTTTTTTAGTTTCTATTCACACATTTTAATAATAAGTAAGGCAATGTAAGATCGTTCTGAATGACACAATTTCTGTCGTTTGTCAACAAAATTGTGTGTTTAACAGAACTAGAATAAGAAGCCTGTAATAGTAAGAGTATGATGTAGATGTAACAGCAGAATCTCATCAGTAAAAACCACATTTTTCTAACGGCTTTAGAAAAGTTAAATATTTTCATGTTAAATGTAAATGAATCTATATCAATTCCTTCCCTCTGATTCAATTTACAATTAAAACAAATGTACATATAGATCCAACCTCAGATCAACGTTGAACTAACACTGATATATATCAGTTATGGCTGAAAACATGATTTAACATGTAAATCACATAACATTTTTTGTATAACTAATAAATGAGGCTTGGATTCAATATTTTATCTTAACCATATTTCAGTGATGATTCACTTGCCCATCTTTATAAAACTTGGATTTTACATTGTTGTGCTGTCATGTCGGAAGAGGAACATTAAATTGTCCAAAATTTCATAGACGGCTAAAACTATAAAATGTTTTTGTTTTTCAGCGGAACTAAGAGTCTATGCAACAATCCAACAAAAAGCAGCCCCCAAACCAGTACCTGCTCTGCCATAAATGTTATGTTTGATACACACTGCAGTCAAGTGATGCTCTTTTTAGCAACACCAAACCCACACTGATCAACTGCGTCGCTCCAGAGAACATTTCTCCACAGCTGCAGAAACCACACCGTTAATCTTACAATCCTAAATCCTGCCAAAAATATTGAACTTGTTTTGATTCTGCAGATTCTGCTAAATTATTAATCTTCAGTTGGAAGATTCTAGTCACAATGAGTGCAATAATCTGCCAGTCCAATAAGACAACTGAACTTTTTACATTTTTACACTTTACATACAGATTTTATATCTTCTGTCAGCTGCATTAAAGTAGTTGTTGTAAATATTTGAACTTAAACATATTCACTGAAAGTTATTAATGCTGCAAGCAAAAAAAGGTTGTTTTTAAAATGGAATTTCACTAGGAGAGGATTTAACAGAATAATTTTGTTCATATTAAAAGGCTCCTTTCCAATGTTCGACATCAAATCCTGATTAAATCTAGAATTTAGATAACTTCATTGTTTTTTTCTCCAACCTTCACTTTACCTGTTAGAAAAAGACAAAGGGTAAACAAACAGCCTATTTACCCTTGAATGCAGACATAAATAATGCTAAAGTGTCTTTAAAAGGATCCACACCTTCCAGGCTTCAACCAACCATTGAAGCACCGCAAATGATTGTGATCTTGAAAGATCATCTGCCCTCATCTATGTCTGTTCCTCCACATTAGTGTGGCCGATGACATTTATCTTAAGTTTTATTTGTCTCCCTATTCACTTCGTTTTCTATGCACAAACGTAAATGAGCTCCTCTCCACCCGTCAATCCAGCAGTAGATTAGATTGAGGTGTCAGTTCTGAAACAGATTATAGCAGAGAGAGGCCGGCAAGAAAGCAATAACACGCTTCCAACCTCCAACTGTTGCTCTTAACTTCGTTTTCTCAAACAGACTCCTCTCACTCTCAATATCTTCGCCAGCATTCACATAAAATGCAATTACCTGCAGCGTTTTATAGGATATATTGTCAGGCCACTGGCTCATTCCCTTCTTCTCCTATAAGAATACCTTCAGAGAAATCTTTTACCAACGAAATAATGGTAATGGTTCCTATAATATTTAGAATAAATGTAGATTCTTTCTGTCAGCTCTGCATAGCATCTAATCGATGTCCTATTTCTAAATCATGACAAATAGGAAACAAGAACCCAATCAATAGCCTCTAAAATGCTTTTTAAAAGTAAGCAATGACTCGCCATTATCCCTTCTGGCACATACAGAGCAAAAAAGTGAAAAAGCTTTCAGTTTAAAAAAAGAGCAAATAAAAATACCCACTGACGTCAATCCATGTTTTGTGGAATAACATGGTTTTCAAGACATTTTTTTCTGAATAAAGAATTGCCTTCAGCAAGAAACTTTCCAGGTTTAAAACTATAAAGTAAATCTGTTTCACCTACGTATATACTTCTTTCTTTTTTTCCCCTTATTTACACCATATTAAACTTTTTAGCCGCTATATTACCAAAGATACCTACAGAAGATTTAAACTGAAAAAACACATATTTAGCTTTTGTTATCTTTCTCATGTTCCCAACTTTTTTATCTTTTCTGCATCCCAAGTATGTTGGGTAAATCTGAAGCAATGACATTTCTGATTTGACCCTTTAGGCTGTCTCTTGCTCACATTAATAAGCTGTGCGTAAAACGTCCGTGTCTTATGTTGTCAAAGCATCCCTGCAGTGAGCTTCTCTAATTGGCCTCGTCTCTGCAAGACCAATCAAAAGGGCATATAATTGGAGCAGCAGGCGGGTGGACGAAAGGTCTCACAGGACGCGGTCTCAGACGACCGGGTTGTTCTTCGGCTCTTATTCCGCTCCTGCTCTCTTGTCTTTTTCTGGTTTCTCAGGATGAAATTACATCCTTTTTAAGGCTGCGGCAGCATCCGAAGCAGCGTGCATGTCTCCTATTGTTTCTAAAGTGAAGGACCCAGAGTGATGTTCCTTGGCTCTGTCTCTCTATCTCAGAGTAACAATACATCAGCATTTCTGTCTGCTCTCCTTTCTTAATGCAATCAATAAATGACAGTTAAGTCTATGTTTGAAAACAAATGAGAAACTGGGTTGCAGTCTTCTTCTTTAAATATAGATATACCTATAGGATTATCGAGTGACTTTGATTTGTTTGTATTAAAGATAATAACAATTAGTGTCACCCTCGCTACATGTAGATGCTAGCATCTAGAGAAATCCACTTCCTTACAGTTATTATAGAAACAGTACAAAAGCCCTCAGAGAAGGCAGAGCTCTGCCAAGTTTCCCTGGGCGTATTGTGACTTCCACCTTAAATTACTGCAATACCAGTATTAACAGAATCTTTCCAAATGGTGTATTCCAGATGGTGATCCGGATCATTACCAAAATGTAACTCTTTGTTTCCAGTCACAATACCCGCCTTCTCTGAAAAGCTCAGCGACATACGTCCATAACCTTTTCAGTTATTTTGAAAACAGTCAGACAAACCAACGGCGATAAAAACATGACCTCTTTGGCCGAAGGTAATAAATGTAGGTTTGGAAAATAAAAAAATTGAATCTTTAAGAAAATAGTTGAATTTGTTTAAAGATGCTTTCCAAAGATGTGACTAAATGGCACCAAAGTACATTGAATTCCTTAAAAGATTTTTTATTCAGCTGAGCGAATTGAATAAACTGAGCTTGAAGTGGAAAGTGATCATTGTTCGGCTAACTCTGAGTGAGCTGACTTGAATTAAACAGTATTTAACTAAAATATGGAAAATAATCTGCATTGCTATTGGTGTTATACAATTGCCTTTACTTCTGGACAGAATAAAGTGAACTGGCATAAACTGGCTTTAATTGAAAGGCATCAATTAAAGATAAAGTGATGTTATGCCATAAGCCATGAAATAAATTCTGGACATAGGGGTCCAATGTTCATGCAGGTTTTCATTGCAAACTTAAACTGCTCATCCCCTCTACATAAACCTCCATCACAGTATAAAGTTAATGTTTATGATATGCTCATTATATTTGATTGTTAAAATATGACCAAAGTCCCCTCATGTCTGCCAGCTAACTAGTTCCATTGTCTTAATAACCAAACCTAGCTAAAGGAGCTAAAAGGGTCCTTGCCCCAATTATTCCCTCTGGAAGAATCACAGAGGTTATGAATCAATTATCCTAATGACAATTAACTTTTGATTCAGGCAAATCTTTTTTCATAATGCATCATTTTAGCAAAGGGTGTCAACGTAGTTCAGTTCAATTTAAAATAGATTACAATTGATTTAAGCAGCATTGGAATTGGATGTATGGATTAGGGTTGGGTAATTAATTGCATTTGTGATATGATGGCAGTTTAGAATAACACAATTTTCACCTCATAGAGGCTCTTATTTTGAGCCATATTACATTTAACAAGAGTAAGTAACTAAATTTCTCCCTTCAGCCCTTTAGGTGGCGGTAATCTACTTAAAGTAGGTTTACTGCCGCATAGAAGAAAGTCCCAGCTAGCACATAGATCCATGCATGATATCAGAAATAAGAACTTTTTCACACAAAGTAAACTTTGTGTGAAGCAATAAAGCAAACTTTCAAAGTCATAAAAAAACTGAAAGGCAGGAGTGAAACATCTACATGTTTTTCAAAATGCAAAGGAAAATTGCAAAGAAAAAAAATCACATTATTGGCCGAGAATAATCGCAATATCTTTGGCAAACAGTTCAGCCCTAATATGGATTATAGTTGATTCTATAGACTGCACTGACGTTTGAACATATTAGATTGAACAGACTGAGCTGTTTGAGTTTAAACAGCTTAAATGTAATAATCAGATTAAACTGTCTTAATTTGAACCAAATGTAGTGATGCTGTGAATAAGAGTTCATTAAATAATTCCTGGATTAAATCTGAATATTTTTATCTGGATTGAACTGAACTTTAGTTTTTTTCAACCAGAGATTTAATTCAATGTTAGAAGGTTAAACAAACGTATTTATCTTTGAGAAACTTTAGGATAATTTTATTGATTTTATCGTTGTACTACCACTGATTTGTTTTAAATTAAACAAATCTCTAAAAAAGATCAAACAGGCTTAAAATGATCTGGTCTGTCACCATTTAGAAGGATGGATGAGGAACTTTGGAAAAGGGATATTTATAGTTTGCTAGAAATTACAGTATAGTTTGCTGTCCTCAGTACAATAAAGAGGGAAATGTGTCTCTCTTGTCTTGGGTGGAATATCCAGAAATGTTATTCAAGTAAAACTATTGATATTTCTTCATAGTTTTACTTAAGTAAAAGTTAAACGCACAGTATAATAAAATTACTCCTAAAAGTACATATTTTTTTAAAAGATACTCATTAAATGTAACTGAGTAGATGTAACTGGTTACATCTGCATAACTGTGTTTGGTTTGAGTCTGTATTTTAATGACGATGGGTGTATGAACTCCGTTTGCTGGTGAAGTTCTGCCCCATGCTGGTTTCCTCAACACTACATCCACATATGAAGGAACACAAGCTAAAATCTGCAAACCAAGCAGTATTTCACCAGACTGATCCCGAAGGGTTTAACATCCAAATAATGAAGCAACTGCTTGTTTTTTTTTCCTTTTTTTTCCCCAACAGCCTTATGATTCACAATAAAAAGCTCCAGCAGAGGAATGGTGAAACTGCCCTGGTGATTACAAGTGTGTCTATGGGTGTAAAACGAGGAGTAAACAAGGACCCAACCGATCATTGTTCCAGTGAGAGTTCATGCTGGCTTATTGCGATTAACTTCACCCATGCTTAGCTGCTATATGATCTCCTGAGTAGACAATAAGATTAGCTACAGTGGCAGCTGGGTCCAAAATGGGTCTGACTGAGCAACATCAGCTCTCCCCTTCCTGATTTATGGTTCAGACACCAAGGCTTTTACAAACCAACCCCCCAAAATGATGTTTGTTTGAGTCAACTTTAGAAACTGCTTTCTTTATTTAAAACTCAATGAAATGAAGATTTAATATTAAGTATAACTTTCCACATGGGATTCATGAGGCAACACACTCCTCCCTAAGCAGTTTGCACATTAAAGCACCTCACGGTTTTTCCTATATTTAGTATGCTACTGGAGCCTAATGGTTATATAAACCAATTCAGACCTCTGTCCAACTTATTCAGCTTCTTGTATAAACACACTGCAGGCCTCAGAGCGGAACGCAGCCGAGCCCAGCATAACTGGCAACTTGAGCGCATAATCCCGACTACAACATGGCACAAAGGAGGAGAGAGGGGGGATTAGGGGGGAAGAGGAAAGACAGGATAACAAAAAAAGAGAAGGTCTGAGGTGGAGAGAAGAAAGAAGTGCAAGAGAAAAGGAGATGTTGGTTAGTCCAAGGGTGACAGGATGTAAAAGACATAAAGATCTGAGATTGATTCACAAAGCTTTCTGTTGGCATTTTACCAGCAGGTCTTCCAGAGTGAAAGTCCTGCTACCTTAAAGCTATGGGTGAATTTCCAGGAAACATCAACAATATCAGCGTCAAAAGAATCCTTTAGTTCAAAGTGCAGAAAAATAAAATACGTTTAAAACATAACATCTTAAAAGTTCAAGGCAATATATATATTTATTGTTTCTATGTGTTTTCAAGATTTCAACAAATATTTAACATATCAATGAATTGGGATTAATGATACTATGGAGAATAAAAACGACAGGTGATTAAAAGAGAAAACACTTTCTATGCTTTGATGGTTTGATGATGATGATAAAACACGAGGCACAACGATTGAGCTCATCTGCTGGGATCAGTAAACAGATTTTCTCTACTTTGATCAGGTTCTGAAGCTGTGGAGTGTTTTATGGTCAAGCTTCCATATTTGACTCAGCATAAATCTAATAGGACCTCCACCAGCCACCACAATCATCCAAACCTTAACTTTTACCAGTCAGATGATTGTTTTTCTATCTGATTGGTCTCTGTAGATATTGAGCACTTCTACTATAACTGAGCATCATATCCTGCTTTGACAGTTTGCCCATCCAGCACCAACGTATCCAATCTAAACTCATAATATTTTATCTTATATTGTTAATTGGAGTGATGGTGTGGGATGGGGGGGGATTCATTACTGCCGGTAGGCTCAGTAGAAATCAGTCTCTCTGATGATTATTCTGGTGGAATAAGCAGATGAAACTGGAGTGATTTATATCAGACAAAATTAGCTTTATTGAGCTTCCAACTATGTTATAATATTATTTTTTCTTCATAAAAATATTGGGCAAACACAAAACCCATAAACAATGAAAGATCTCGGCAACACTGGAGAACGGCAGGTGGATCTTTGATTTGCATCTAACTTGGAATGCACTTAGGATTGCACCTTCATGTTCCTTAAAAACATCCAATTACAGATTGCTCTAGCATGAGATGAAAGGATTGACAAAGACATCTTTAGATAAACTGAGTGAAAATGCAGCTGCCACTGATGGGATGTTTCTATAAAGAAGGAATTTATTAAGAACATTCAAGAAAACAGGGCTGAAACAAGTTAAGTAGATAAGTAAGAATTTGTCAGTGGAATAAGATGATTTATGTTTAAAATTGAAAAAACACATATTCATTATAATGTTTGAAGTGCATAATACCTAATAACCTTAAGGGCAGAAACACTGATTTCATTGGCAGATCCTCTTATTGACCTGCTCAAAAACACATTTTAAGAAATCCATCCATCCATCTTCTCCCCGCTTCATCCATCAGGACAGGACGCCAGTGTGTCGCAGGGCAACATATAGACACACAGGGACGCTCAAACATGCACACACACTCCCACCTAGGGACAATTGAGAGATTGCAATTAACCTAACAGTCATGTTTTTGGACTGTTGGAGGAAGCTGGAGTACCCAGAGAGAACCAACGCATCCACAGGGAGAACATGCAAACTCCATGCAGAAAGATCCCAGGCCGAGATCAAACCCAGAACCTTCTTGCTGCAGCAGCGCTAACCACTGCCCCACCGTACAGCCCATTTAAAAAAATCTTTAATTATTTTTAGATCCGTTTTCATAGTGTGTTAGAGAAAAACATGTAAGGTTAATAGCTTTCTGCAAAATTCACCTTAATCAGAAAGTTTGAAAGGTAAAAAAACTAAAGAGTCCTGTTCCCTTGTGAAACGTTGGCAAAATTACAGAATGACTCCTCTAGGGACAAATTTGCTCTTGTTCAGCCAAAGAACTGCTCCACTAATGCATACTTTCACATTCATTTCCTCACAGCCTGACCCCCTGAATCCTTTGCTGCTCTTGTTTTCATTTCACTAAAGGAGCAAAGAGGATGAAGTCAGTGACTTGCCAAAGAGCAACGATGGAGGCCAAAGAAATATGAACTAAAGACTTACCATCTAAGTGATCTCAGAGTGACTTGCCACTTTATTTATCTATCTTTAATATTCACATCGGGAAGTAATTCTGTCTGAAAGTGTAGCAGCAAAAATAGCAGGAGATGAATTAAGTTATCGTAAATCGCATCGCTATCCCACTGTGTAAATCTCAAGTCAAAGAAAACAAGTCAAACATCTTCAGATGGAGTGTGCTTCAGAGTACGAATACATTACTTTTGAGTTCCCACTTGTAAATGAAATTGGTTTCTTTTCCAGTGCTAAGCGCATTTGCACTGAGTACATTTCAACCTTCACTTCCCCAAGTTAAGATGCCGGAGCAGCCGCGCTTTGCATGTAAATCTCCTAAGTTTAAGCACACAGCCTACGCTCGCTGGCTTGCTCTCTGTCTGTCCCCTTTTTTTAAACACCCATACACACACAATCTGTCTCCCCCATCCACACACACATGCACAAAGCTGCACAGCAAATCCAACCTAAACTTACTAGAACTCCATAACTTCATTTCCCGTAAATGCACTGTAGGGCAATTCTGAAGCAAGTCGCTGGCAGAGGTGCAAATTCAAGCAAGCGTGCAGAAAAAACCCACACAGTCTACTCTGCAGACGGGAAAACTACACAAAGTCTCAAACAAGACACACAGAAGC
This sequence comes from Jordanella pulchra, assembly GCA_034780135.1. Taxonomy (NCBI): domain Eukaryota; kingdom Metazoa; phylum Chordata; class Actinopteri; order Cyprinodontiformes; family Cyprinodontidae; genus Jordanella; species Jordanella pulchra. The sequence goes on from JAUZNJ010099289.1 coordinate 13,303, forward strand.
CTACACGCACAAATCAGCATTCAACTGTCTCCTAAAGGACAATGGAAGCTGTTGTTTTTTTCTCTCATCCTCCAACATCCTGGTAAAAGTGAACAGCAGACAGCGGCTGGCTCACTTAGAATATTGTAGAAGACGAGGAAAGTGGAAAATGCAAGGCGAAAAGATGGCAGCAAAGTGTGCAGCATGTTAGCTTGATCACAGTAGATTCAGAAAACACTACAAACACCCTGCATTGCTGCTGGTATTTAGGTGTCACTTTTGACCCTCTTTTCACCTCCTATTACTTGTTACTTTGGCTTAAAACAAAAGAAAATCATCGACTGCTTTTGAGGAACACTAAACTCTGTTCAGAGATGTTATATAATGTGTTTCAGATCACTGTCAAGATGCTTCACAGCCTGCATAAACACTCTGACTACCTTCTCTCAAGAAATTGATCAAAATCTGCTTAATATTAACACTATAAAGTCATTATTTTGTCTGTGAGCTCTAACTTTAAAGCACTGGTTCTAATGTCAGATTTCATGTTCATTAGTTAATGTATTATATATCAAAACATTTGCTTAACAAGAAATGTGATTTGTGATGTAATTTTTAATAAAAGGGAAAAAAATATCAATATCTTATACATGTTTTATCATTTTAAGCAGAAATGCGCCGAGAAATAAAATGGTGACAGAATTCAGGGGGTTTTCTTATCTTTTCTTGATTAGTAAACAAGTCAGGGGCAGCAACACTCTTTGTTATGGAAGCAGAAACAGAGTGAAGGTTTCAGTGATGTTTTTTAACCAAGAATGGTAGAGGAAGCAAAGACAAACAAGAGGGTATTTTATTGAAAACCGTTTGTACAGGGAAATTTCAGCAGAGAGAAACATTTTCAACAGATAACAGGAAGGCTGCAAATTTGCTCTATTTTCTCTTTGAACATTCATAGAAAAAAGTGGATTTGAAAATATTGGTTGCCTTTTAGCCTTTGTAAAATCAAGACTGTTTTTTATATAGTTAGCAATGCTAACTGAGCTAATCATGCTAATTGCTAGTGTAAAATGTTAAAGACAGTTCAAAATATCAACTTGGTTATTGGTTTCAGTTTGCTTGATCCCTGTCAGGATAAATGTGGCAAGGCTTGAATGATCTGCGGTTATATGGTGGTCATTGGTCATTTTACCAACATGTATCATACTGTCCCTGTTTGTACAGACCGGATGGTGCACCTGCACCTTGAATAAGGTCCATTTTTGCAGTGGAATAATTCAACCATTACTTCTGTTTTAGAATAAGAGGAGGTACCAAGAAAGCGTCAAAACAAGACTAGATTTAAGATTTAATAGGATTAGCCCTTAATATTTTTTTCCTATACAAACTTATTATTATTTTTTTTATTTCCAGATTTTCTATTTTAATCTAAGAAAAACAGCAGTTTTCCCTAAAAAAATATCTCTTTGAATGAAAGAAAAATCCTAGCGTGTTTCTACAATAGTTAAACATCACTTAAAATTAATCTGCAAAGGATTTTTCCACAATACCCTCCCTTTCTGCCAAAATCAATCACTTATTTGCCAAATCCACAAGCCAAGTCCTTCAGTTTGTCCTCTGAGCATAATGTGTGGAGTCTGAAGAGCTCTGCGGTGCCGCGTCAAAGCACCCGCCAGAATCCCAGCTCCCACAGGCCATCCGCTGATACTGTATATGGATGTCAGCAGGAAGGAAATGCCCCCGCTCATTTTTCAGCCCTGAAAAACGGTGCAGAGGCAGACTTCTGGTGGGAACGTGTTTATGTGTGTGTCATCAACAGTGATTTTAAAGGATAAGCTCCACATGCCCAACAGCAGCGTATTGTGAATCACCCATCAGGACACCTGGCTCTCTGCGGCTGGCAGAAAGAGGTTTACCACATGCATCACTGTCAACACACACATAAAGGATGCACATTAGCATGTGTGGGCTTTGCCATCTTCTTCCTGGCCATACTGCATATTGTAGCCCTTTCACCTCATCTTCCCTCTGGCTGGACAGTGATAAGTACCCCTATTCTCAGTCAATGCAGAGATGTGAATAATGGATGAAGTACAAGTTGCGCGCGTCCACAGCCGAGAAACTGCATGACGAACACCAACACAGGGAGAGACATGGCAGGAGTCTCTGTTATCCATCTTCCTCCTGTTTGCTTCTTTTCCACTTTTTCCCATTTGACCTGACAAATCAGTTATCTTATTCCACAAATAACTCAATTCAAACACTAGACAAACTCGTCCCACTCAGAAAGTTGTTTCCTCTCACCGCCTCTAGTGTTTACAGCGTTATTTGACCTTAAAACCAGTGGAGCCATGTCGGCCTTACTCTGTGAATAAACGATGCAGTCACACATGCGCACTCATCGCTCTCCGATCCCTGTAGGTGGCACAATCATGCCAACCCCAATCCATATAATGTGCTTCATATTTCATAATTCATGTTGGGATCCTTTGTTTTTCACCATGCATGAGTGCAGAGTACACACGTGTGCATCGCTGGCTGAGTGTGAAAGCTGTCGTGACATTTGTGAGGTGCTTTTGCAGCTCAATGCCAGTAACCTGTGGGGGGATTTGCGGGTGTCTGACTGCTCTGTGGTAAGTCGTCCGGCGGGGGGGGTTCCTTCAAGGCTCAAAACATACTCAGTGACCTGTGCTCATGTGTTTGAGCAAATAATAAATGCTGTTGTGAGTCAGGAGAGGAGCTGAAGATCATCTTGGGTGGAAAACAAAAAGCATTTTGAACTTAGATGTCTCCAGTTTTCTGATTAGGCTCCAGCACAAGATTGCCAGAATTCATTGTTGACCAGAGCCAATCAATGTGCAAATGATTGGGAGTCTTTAAACCGCACTGCATTGCTTGTGACCAATGTATTCACTTAATTTGAGATGAATAGATTATTTTTCAGGTGAATATGCAGCACTTGGTGAATACAAAGCTCTATGGGAGCTGCCCTTACCCAGGTAACTTGAGAGGGTCAGATCTATGTAGTCAAAATCCTGCCAATAATTCACATGCATAATAAATAATCATACAAGCAGTGTTGTTTAGAAGATACACACGTAAACTATTCTCCAGGCACATTCTGAACAATTCATGTGCTTGTATTCAACATAATGAGGCCTCAATATGTATGAAGAATGAGTGCAAGTCTCCTTTTCTGCACTATTTTGTTTTCCTCTCTTACTCAAACGTAGGTAAACTGTCTGTGATTGGATACTTCAGTAAATCCCGCCTAAGTAACAAAACTGTGGTGAGTAATCTTAGCAAGGCTTTTTTAAGGCTAATTTAACTGATAAAGATTTCAATTCTGACTTGCGTAACAGTAAACAAACTGAATGAAACTGTGTGATTTAGCTATAAATAGATTCTCTAATCACGCTAGCCTCACATGAACAAATATAATAACAGGTTCCGATGTCACAAGGTCTTTAGTGTTGAGCAGACATAATGCTAGCATCATCACTAAGATACAAGAAGCATTTGAAGTATTAACCCTACAATCATTTGGTCTGGTAATCCCCAACATTTGAATAACTGTCAGTAAAGCTATGAAATAACGGTTTTGAGGCTCTTTTTTTATCTTGTTATATAATATTTCTTGAGAAAAACTGGACTTGGCTAAATTTGAAAAGATTAGCAGGAAGCTTTGAAAAAAGTAGAGATTAAAAACTAGCCTGATTCTGATCAGGCCTTCTTACTAAGGAGGTTTCTATATACCTTGTTTTTAATTTACCTTCCTTCAGCAGTCAAGACATTTTGTGGGTTTATTTTGATTTTTGAACCTTTGACTCTAAACTTTTCTGCGTCGGGCTACGTTCACATACCTGACAGCTTAATGCTCAGTAACATGAATGAAAACCAGAAAAGAATTTCACAGTTTTAGAAATAAGCATATTATTTAGG
>JAUZNJ010099300.1:0-21422 GCA_034780135.1 Jordanella pulchra
TATTTAGGAGGGAACCGTTCTTCCATCCAGACCCGACCTGTTGCTCTCTAACCAGTAACATGCTGACTGAGGCCTGTAGAGTCTGACATGAGTTTTTCTAGTGGCCGTTAGAGGAATATCAATCTTTCTCTGTGCAGAGCTGCTAGCTTAGCATTGCTCTGTGTTTCCACTCTGACATTGTGTTAAAGGAGCTTCATCATTAAAATATTCCTGCAAAAAAACCATTTGATCCTGAAACAAATCAGGCTATTTACACCAAGCATCCGTCCTGATAGTGTTTAAATAGTCTAATTTGAGCCTAAATAGAGTTCCAGCACCGGGTACGATGAGCTGACATAAACAGAGGTGGACAGCGCAGATATGAATTCATTTCTTGGGGTTTTTTTTTACTGTTTGTCATTTTTCTACAAGATTAAATAAACGATATGCATAACAAACAAAGAAAATGCAAAGCAAACAAATTATGATGAAAATTCTTCACTTAAATCACCTGAATATTCAGTTAAACTCTAGTTTAAAAACAAATTCATCACGTTTTCTGCAAATCCGTTTATTGTTAAGGCTTTGGAACGTTAACAGTAGTTATTTATTTCTATACAGTCGCTGTTTGTGTTTTAGGAATGTTAGTAGAATCGGTCACACGGTGTTTGTTAGTGACTGTGATGCAGCAAAGCATTATGGGAAGGCATTATTTAACTGAAGCACAGAAGCCATGTCAGCACTGTGGTGGTCATGTCCAGCAGGGATTTCCTGATCTCATATTCATCTCGGATATCAGTCCAATAATAAATCTCTGATATTTTCAAGTTGATAGAAACTCTGCTTCTGTTAAAAGTTTCTGTAACTCATTGGTTAATTTTCCATGAGTCAAAAAATCCTTTATTAATCCCAAAAGGAAATGAAATGATAATAAAAACCATTAAAAAATGATAAAATTGTAAATATTGAATCAAAGTAAATTAATAAAATGCATAAAAGGTTTGTTTTTTAGCTACAGACCTAAATTTGAGTTTTCAGTTACAGAAACACTCATTTTTTCCGAGGAACTTGAACGTAGCACGAACGTTTATAACAAACCAGAGTTAGCAGCCAGTTCAAAATGCTGCGTTCACTGATGGAAACTTGGTGTACGTTTAAAAACGTCCTCCTGGATGCTAATCGTTTAGCGTTCTTTGTTCTCAGCTGGTGTTGAGGAAGTGGAGCGAGCTGATTCCTGGAGGAGAGTTTCGCTGCTTCGTCAAAGAAAACGAGCTGATTGGTAAAAACATTTTAACCTTCATATATTTAGCAACCAAATGACCTTTTGGAACCACAGGTTTGATGAGAGGCTGGATAGAAATAGGATCACATCTGAGCTGGAGCCACAGGCCAATTTTTAAAGCAATTATAAAATCCAATTTGAGCTCGGCTCATTCGCACGTCTGCTTGATTTGGCAGCAATCTCCCAGAGGGACTACACGCAGTTCTACCAGCACATCCTGAAGCAGGAGGAGCAGATCTGCCAGGCCATCCAGGACTTCTTCAACCAGCACGTCCAGTACCGCTTCCTGGACGAAGACTGTGAGCTGCAGCTCTGCTCATTTATGACCAAAATGTTACATAATCTCACGCTGGTGTTTTTTTTATTTACAGTCGTGTTTGACGTGTACAGAGACAGCCAGGTAACTCATCGATTTTTTATTTTTTTTTTATTTTTTTTTTTTTTACGTCAATATTTCCACATTTTTCATGATAAAACTGTCAAACTTTAATGATTTCTAGACATTCTCTGTTAGATTGACAGAAAGCTCTACATACTCTAGTTCTATGATGCAGGTGCTGCTACCTTCACATCCCAGTAGGCGTTCAGTTACCTGGATCCTGTTAACTAGAGTTGGATAAACATATGAATACCTCCTATAAAAAGATCATTTTATGATAAAACATTTCTACCTCTAGGTCTGACCATGAACAGCTGTTTATTTAAATTTACACAGAAAAAAAAGACAAAAAAACGAATTAAAATTTCACTGTAGAAGATTAAAAACGAAGTTATTGAAAACAAATAGCCTTTTTTGGTATGGAGTAAAGTTTACTACATTATTGGTGTCATGAAAAAAAATGACAGTTAACCTTTTTTTTTCTAGTTACGTTTTTCTATATCTGGATTTAAATTTCCATTAGAAAAACATGTCTGCTTTTGTTGTTTTTTTTGTTCGTTTTTTTCAACAGTAATGGAGCAACATCTTTCCTTATTTTTTTTATTTATTTTTTTTTTTTTTAAGAATGTACTTATTTTGGCCGTACTTTGGAGCCGTAGGCTGCAGGTCCATGTTAGCAGACGATCTAAATCTTTAAAAAGAAAAAAACACTGCACAAGTATGGAGCTAAGTTTGGGCCATAAAGTTTGTTCAAAAGCATTTGAAACTAAAAAAAAGAAGGATTTGAAAAATGAAATGTTTAACTCTGTGAAGTATTTTATTTTTATAACCAATCCCATAAACACAGAATATTTTTTATGTTTTGAAGACATTCGAACAATTTCCAAATGCAAAAGCTGGAAATATCTTGTTCAAGCTGTCATCCATCATTACCCAATGTCATCTAAGCCCCGCCCCCCCAAACATGAGGGCAAAGGTGTTTAACACTAAATAGAAAAATCTGAAACCGAAAAATATTGAATCTAAAAAGTAGTTTGTAATGTTAAATATGTATTTACGTTTTCTGCAATAAATCAGATTATTTTTTGTTTAAAAAAAAATACTCCAAATATGTCTTTTAGTTTCAAAATTAGTTGTTACTCTTTTAAAGTTTTTTATTTCAAAATTTTCATTTTTTATCCTTTTTGTTTCAAATCGATTTTTTTAGTTTTAAACTTCATTTTAATTTAAAATTACTTTTCAGTTAAATTTTTTTTTCAGTTAAAACACTTTTCAGATTTAAAGATTTTCTTCATGAAATGATTTTCATATTAAAATCTTTTTTCATTTCAAAATAGTTTTTTACTTTTAAATCTTTTTTCATCTAAAATTACTTTTCAGTGTTAAATGTTTTTTTTTCCAATTTTGAATCTGTTTTTATTGTCTTGAAGTAACTTTACTTTTTTCGCAGCTTAAATTTATTTTTTGTTTTAAATTCTTGTCATAAAAAAACACTTTTTAGTTACTATATAAATATATTTATATATATTTAGCTTAAAAAAATGAAACTGTTTTGTTTAGTTTTTTTTTTCTATTTAAACTTTATGGCTCCAGTTTAGTTCCATACGTATCACCCTGAGAACACAGTCATGGTAGAACATGGTGGTGGTGGCAGCATCATGCTGTGTTGGATTCTCCTTTCTCTTCCAGTTGAATAAAAACCCTAAAATCAAACCAGGACCACTGGTGTCCTAAACGGCCTAGTCAAAGTCTAGAACCTAACATACCTGACCTGCTTTAAGACCCCACCCTTCAGCCTGATAGAACTGGAGCCGTCTTCCAAAGAAAAGTGAAGATATTCAGCAGCAGTGAGGAGAATGAAGGAACTTATGTTCCGATGCAAAATACCCGACAGAAACGTCCACGAGGTCCGATTCCTGTAGCTGGATGCGTCTCAGAGCCGCTTTAATCGCTCTGTGTTCTGAATGTTAGGGGAGGGTTTGGCTCATCGACCTGAACCCGTTTGGGGAGGTGACCGACTCGCTGCTGTTCAGCTGGGAGGAGCTGATGTCCGGTGGACAAATCCCCCGTCAGCAGCAGGTGAGCAAACATCGAGCCTTCATCCAAACCCGCCGCCGTCCTTCCCACCCATCAGTTCTCTCCTGATGCGCAGGACGGGCCGGCGTTCCGCTACACTACCAGCGAGGTGACGGTGCAGCCCAGCCCCTGTCTGAGCTACAGAATCCCCCGAGACTTCGTGGACCTTTCTACCGGAGAGGACGCCTACAAACTCATCGACTTCCTGAAGCTGGTAGATACCGATGGTAGACGTTTTCTGCATCGTCATGGTGACCATTTAAAACAACAGCAGGGAAGAAAGAGTCGTTCCTACTGTAACCAACGCTAACGGAGCTGGTAGTTATGATCAAAAGCTGATTTTATCAAACAAAAGGGTAAAAAAAAAAACAAATCATGAGGACAGACTAATTACGTTTGGAACAAAAGTGCACAAATAGAGTTGTTGATGTAGATAAAACTATAGAAATAATGACTATAAATAACTGTTTACATAAACAAAAGGACATAACGGCTTATCTTAAATGTATAATTACACAGAAGAGAGAGAATAACGTCAAAATTGGCGAATAAATCTAAATATTCTGTATTTACACAGAAACCTTTTTCTGTACAAAGGTTACATGATACGGTACAGAGTGCAGGAAGCGTGAAATAAGAATAACCTAAGAGCAAAGCTTGACATAAGAATATTAGCAAAGATCAGTCTAAATAAATATGCACTTTAAACAAAAAACAACTTTCTTTTGCACATTAAAACAGTTAAGAATTAAGTAGCTTAATACATGTCATCTGTTCATAATGGCTCTTTTTGTTTATAAACATGAGAAATATAACATTTTGTGTAATGAAAATATAAGGATGTATGATTTTTGAACCAGGGACATTATTTCCTGTTGCACAGATCGGGGTAAACCGATGTGATTGGACAAAAAACGTAGCGTCTTCAGCTGCGTGTGTTGGACAGCAGGGCTGCTTCCTGTTGGATTATTATGCATCTTTAGCTGAATAAGTATGGAGGACCAGTGCTGCTGTAATTAAAAAAACATAAATTAATTAATGACTCAGAAGCATAAATCATTTGTGAAACAATGTCTTGAATTATTTATTTGAGTTTTTATTTATGGGTTTTTATTTATGGCAGCATTGGTCCTCCATAGATAAAGACATTTAACAACTCGGTTTTTAAAAATACACTAATGTTTAAATAAACACTTTCCTCCATGTTTTTCCTATAAAACGAACTCGATGGTGAATTTTGCTTTTTATTTTTTTAAAATCGGTGTTGAGTAGATTTTGCGCCACAACAGCTGATTTTATTTATTAAATAAAGCCGAGGTAGACGTCCAGCTGAGGTCATGACGTTTATAACGATGAGGCACTATTATAGAGCCCCAAGGAATAAAAATCAAATCAATGTAACCGCTGTTCATTGGCTTTTTAATAGATTTATTTTATTATAATAAATAAAAAAGAAACTGTTCCCCACTTTTCTAATGAAATTCAGAAAATACAGAGTTTCTTGTATTTTCATTGTTGGTTTTAAGTATAAAAAAACAAACAAATGATTCATTGATTCAATTGATTCGGGAGCTTTACCTGACGATTAAGTTTGATTTCGATCTTTTACTTTATCTGTTTACAGAAGAAAAGCCAGCAAGAAGAATCTGAAGAGGAGGAAGGTCCTCCACAGTGACGTCGGCGCCTGTTTCCTCGCCTCCCGCTGTTCTTCTCACACGGCGGTTCAGAACCGACCCCCGGCTCTGAAATGGACTTAATAAATTAGTGCTTCATGCTGCCGACTCCTGAGGATCCTGTGAAGCTTTTATATATTCCTGTCATTTCTTCTATCATTTCCAGAGTTAGGTGGAAAAAGCCGCCCGTCCAGAAATGAAACACTGACTTCTCCACATCTTTGTCTGGTTTTGTTTTTATTTGCATCCAAACAAGTAAAATGAACCTTTTCCTCTTTTTTTTTTTTTGTTTCCTTTCTTTCATCTTGTGGAACTACTTGTATGTTTGGGGTCGTTTTTAATGTCAGTTTGTAGTTCATCAAAGATGGTAGGGGTCATGATGAGGAGCTGACCTGATGCTGCTGCAGCAGAGCTTTCCCCAACCATGACGCCTCCTCCTCCGTGCTTCACAGTTGGGTTTCACACCTAAACAAAAAGTTACTTTAAAGAACATCAACTCTTAATTTCTTGCAGCTTCATCTATTAGTTTTACTCTGATTTAAACTGATCATTTTATCTGAATTAAATTCCAATAACTCTGCAGCCTCACCCATGTTTACATTTGAGTCTCTTTTGATTTGACATCATTACTTTGGTTTTGAAGTAGATGTTTGAATTAATTTTTTTCCCCATGAGAAGAGAGTTTTAATTCTAAGGAAAGGAAAGTTTTTAGTTGGAACACCATTTAACCAAATGACGGGGACATTTCATTTCTTTCTGCTGATGAATTCAAAAAAAATAAGGTTTTATAATTAAAACTAGGAAAAACATGTTAAAGCTCCTTTTAATATTTTTAACTAAAGTGAATCTAATTTCTACATCAGTCTATGGAAGGAATTTTGTTCCGATATTGTTGCAAGTAAAATTCATATTTTGTAAAAGGATATTTGAAAAAACACATTTTTGAAATTGATATTTAAAATACGCTTTTAATTTGAAAAAAAAAGCTTTGATAATGAGTTTATTTTTTCTCAGATTTTATAAAAAAGTTTTCATACTCTATTTTTTTTTAAATATTTTTTGTTACTAATTTTGTTTTCCATTTTTTTTAAATATCTGATTTGATGTTTACAGATTGCAATTGTTTTTTTTAAACTTCGTTTTCCAGATCGCATTCTCGTCACTTCAAGCTCGGACCAATAAAAATGTTGCTAACATCCAGCAGGCCAACAAAAAACAACAAAATTATTCTCAAAACCTTTTTTTTTTTTAATTAGAATATTTTTCAAATTTCATTTCAATTTGTCTTTTATTTACAAAATGTGTTTTTTGCTTGCAACAATAATGGAGTAAAATTTACACCACACATTTAAACATCAATATTTTCTCAACTTTCACACCAAGATCCTATGATGTTATCTTGTGTTCTTCTTTCATGGTAAACTTTCATAAATGGGATGTTTTTTTGTTTTTTTTTAAATGCCTTTTTCTTCTAGATAATGTTCTCCTTAGATGTTTGCTTTAAATCTCTTAGCAGACCCATGTGATGCTTCAGTCAGACAGCAGTTTGGATTTAACTCTCACTCTGACTTAAACAGAAATCAAAAAATATCTGAGGATTAAACAGAGGAAATCTTTAAAAAGCTGAGGAATAGTGTTTTTATGTGCAGCTTATATGAGATGCATGTTTGAAATCAGTAACAGAATTTATTCACATTTATAAATTACATTATGTTTGCATTTAAATTTGAAAAACATCCATGAGGTGTCTTCATGTTTACGTTGCTCCGTCTGTATCGACGTCCTTTATTTTGAAATAATTAGAATCCGATAAATGAACTTCCCCGTTTACCATTAAAACCCCTCCATCACTAAAAGTCATCGTTAATCTATTTCTGCTCCCCAACCTCTTTTCTCCTTATTCCCACTGAGCCCTTTTGACACACTCATTGCTCCCAGCTGCCCTGGGCCTTCTCGTCGAGTCCCGTTTCTACCCATCATGCATCGCTGTGGAGACGAGCTTCCTAAAAAACACCCATTAAACTTCTTGTCATATATTGACAGGCTGTCAGTCCAGCGGGTGCAGTAAACAAGAAGAGAGGAAATTGATTGTGTTTTATACGCTACATTTCTCATTACGCTGGGAGCTAAATGAGCTGTGCGAGCGTGGGACATGGCTGCAATAACCCAGCCACCCCCCCCCCACCCAAGTCCCCTGCCTTTTACAGGATTTATGGAGCAATCATTCAGCGAAGGAGGAAGTGGATGAACTGAGAGTTCCAGTAGCTCAGGGGAGCTGCTGTGGACAGAAGGCACCAGTAGTGTTGTTGCTCATTAAAAGGAAATCACATTTGGCCGCTAATATGCCCACTATAATGTGGAAAACTGGGTTGACTAAGAGACTATAATGCATCACAGAAGACTTTGAGGAATCCCAAACACACCCTGTTTCCAGACCAAAGTTGGAGTGAAAAGCTAATGACGCTATTAGCTTTTCTTTGTTTGTGTGACTCTGATCAGGCCCAGTCATTGTTGGATTGTTGATGTGCTCAATCTGCTCCCTGTTTAGGAGGTTTATCAGCTAATCAGCTCTCTGCTCCTGCCAGCTTCCCTCCTTGATGCTGGTTCTACTTTCAGTAAATAGTAGCTCCTGTTCTTGGCTCCTATCCTTCACCTTCCGCGAGGTTAACAGTAAAAACCTTATCCAGGGTAGCATAAGAGCTCCAGACTGCTGTGCTGAATCCAGACAGCGTTGAGCCTTACGTACGTCATTAGATGATTGATAGGCAGCTGAATGATGCAGGTAAAATTTGGACTAAAGCATTTCAGAAAAGAACTACAAAAAACGAGTTATACAATAGCCTACAGCAAACGGGTAAAGCTAACAGTTATATAACGGAAAACATGTGAATATGAGAATATTAGCATGTGTCACAGAGTAAATGTCACAAAATACCGACGGTCCTTAAGCATCCTGTCATGCAAAGGATTGTGGGAAACCGTGTAGCTCCTAGCTACAGCAATGTACATCAGGAGGACTTATGCTAACGGTGTTGACGCTAGGAAGCATACTGCTTCCAAGTCCTTTTTCCATCCTTACTGCAAACACTATTTGGAACGAACTTATTGCAGCAGACTCACTTCGACCTGGGCTAAAGTCTCCGTATCACTTTGAGATATTCAGATCGAGCCTCGGGCTGACTATGAACTGGGTAAATCGTAGCTCCTAGGAGCTCGGTTCTTTCACCTCTCTAGGGATCAACAGGGAGAACTCTATCCAGGCTAGGAAAAAAACACCAGACTGCTGTGCTGAATCTGGACAGCCTTAGTCCTGCTGGACTTCATTATGGGACAGAAACACATGACTGAGGCTTTTCAAAACCAGGAACACAGCGTTCTGGAAAAGAACTGTGAAAAATGCAAATAAGGTAAATGCAGCTAACTGCCAACGTTCTTCCTGATAGAACCCCAAACCTGAAGGTGTTCTTCATAAGCATGTGTCACACCGAGTACAAGTAAGGAAATAATGTATTTTGTTAAACTCCATGAGGTGTGCTGTATCCATAATTTCTATCATGCAAAGGATTGTGGGAAACTGCATTTTTCCTAAGCAGCACATAAGAACGTTGGGAGGAAGTCCCAATGTTAGGAAGCACCCTGCTTCCTTTTCCTAGCTCCTTCCTTACTGCATGTCCCTTTGATTAGACATCAGCTATCATAGCGACTGTTGAAGAACTTAGACTTTTGCTTGCTTAAGCTTCCTAAATCGGTAGGGACTCTAATGATGCTTTCCGTTGTTCTCTGAACTTGTATTTTTTAACGAATTGGAGCCACGTAATCTCCAAAATAAATATGTTCTAGTTATCTGTTTCTAGTTGCTTGTATACTACAGCCACTGTTACAACTATAACAATAACGAAATCAGTGTTCTGCGTGCTATTCCGTTCATATATACACATCACTGAAACATGTCAGCTTAAAAACACAAGTTGTAGTTGAAGAACTAATTTAATGCTGCATACATAATAAAACATTGTTTGAAATGATGAAATCATCCATCTTGAATGAGGAAGCTGCACTTTATGATTTGTAATTTCAACTTTTGGAGGCTTTTCTAGGTTAAATTTATGAGTTGGAAACTCCGACTTCCTGCATTGTGGCATCATTCGTCATGATTAAGTGCTGTCTGAAAAGTGCTGACAGTAAGGATCCTTAATCTGCATAGGAATCAAATAGTTTCCCACAATCCTTTGCATGACAGGACGTATAGGCACAGCACATCTCTCGGAATAAGAAGAAGCAAAAAAAATACTTCATTGTATTTTGTTTTTCATGTACATTTGTTAACAAAAGCTAATGTCCTCATCTTCATATGTTTTCTAATGGAGAACTTCATTTGTGTTAGTTGCCTTTTTTTTGAGGTTCTTTATTTGTAGCCCCAATTTAAACAGCATCATCCATGTGTGTTTCGGTTTGGTAATGTTCTCCGTGAGGCTGAAGACTTTCTGGATTCCTACCCTGGATAGAGTTCTGACTGTTGACCCTGCAAAAGGTGAAAAAACGAGGGAAAGGAGCTACGATTCAACCACAGATTTCTCACCACAGGTTCCTCCTCACAACCTCTCATACGCCCTTTTCTTAAAATTCGAGAAGGTGCTTTTAGTTTTAGCACTATTACAAGTGGATTCCTTTACATGGGTTCTTTAGGGTCAGAAAATTAGTGGTAAACATCCGGATCTCTTTAAGCCATGAATGCATTGATAATGAAAGCGATGTCCGTTCTATGGGAGAGACAGAGCGGTGACTGACATCCCTTTCAGGATCTAAAGAGGGTAAATCCAGCAAAAATTGAAATAATCTTAGTTTGACCTTTAAACTTGGAATAAAAACCAGACCCTTTCCCTACTTCACTTCCCCGTGTGAAACAAAACACCTTGCGGTGCTTCTTCTTTTGATATTTTATGCCTTTCTTCAACTTGGAGAGAAAACAAAGCATTGAACTCGACTGATGCATCAACACTGACCTACATACTGCATACAGATGACACTTCATTTCAATCCAAGCCGTGGAAGCGAAGGCCTCCACTGATCGCATCAGTTCTGCTTAACATTTTACTGAGCGTTACTTTTATGCTGAATAACACAATGAATAAACCGTCGATCACACTAAGTACACTTCATCGTCTTTGTAAGTAAGTCCTCCATTTAACCCTTTGGTCTTCCTTGACCTTCAGCTTGGATCCACTCCATCCTCGATGCCCTCCTCTCCTCCTCTTTCCTCTGCAGCTGGGTAATCATCTTTCATCTGAAGGGAGATGAGAGCTGCTGACTCAGAGCAAAGGATTAGGATGAGTAGGAGAAAGGGATGGATGGGGGGGGGAGGGGGTTGAGCGAGAGGAGTTTTCCAAGGCTGCAGCGGAGGAAGAGCTGCAGTAGTTTGCAGCCAGAATACTCATGAGGAGTTGCAACACATCTCCCTCCCCCCTCTTCCTGTCTAGGGGTTTTCTCCTTGCATTCTATACAAATAGAGACATAACGAGGCCAGAAGCCAAGTCTAGACCAAGTGCTTTAGCCCTGATATGACCTCAGTTGGCCTGAGCATTCCCCCCCCCCCCTGCAGCTGTTGCAGAGCTGGGCTAAATATGCATCTATGCAACCTCGTGTTTTTGGTAATCCAGGTAAGTGTGCAACTGCTGCAGCTGGGCTCCCTGATGAGCTCTGAGGGAGGAGCGGGGGGGCTGTGCAGAGCCACCCTAATGCCTTTGGGGATTGCACTACAATGATATGGATGCATGATGGTTGTTGTCAGCAAATTGGTGCATTGCGAATGCCCACCCCACACACACACACATCTGTCATCCGGTAAGCAGGAGCAGCATCCCGTCAGCTGCTTCTCACCATCAGTACAATGTTCACAGCTGCAGTAACTTCACTGCTCAGTGGATGTGGAGGGTGGATGTTTGCAACAGAGGTGATGGAGACCATAGAAAGACTTTCCTGGGGGGTCAGGGGCCCATCGAGTAGCCAGACTGGCATCAACTGCATTTAGACACTTGCAGGTGGCATTAAAATTCCCATCAAGTTACACATTGAAGCTGCTTTGTGCAGGAAGTGCTGAGTAGATATTTTCAAAGTAAAATCTAAAAATAGGACCAACATAGAGCTAGCTAGATAGCTAGCTAGATAGCTAGCATTAACAAAGGAAAAAAAGGATTTGAGAGGAACTTTTTTGTTTTCACAATTTTTTTTTTGAATTTTTTTCTCATTTCCTTCTCATATGACATTTTTATCAATTTACCTTTCAAATTTCTGTTCACAAATGTTATATTTTATATACATTAAGTTTTATAAATAGCATTCTCTTCACTTCAAGCCCAATTCAAGCCAATAGAAATCTTGTTGCTAACGTCCAGCAGACCAATAGAAATGCGTCTTTGCTCCTCACTCCAGAAGTGATCAAAGCGAAAAAAACTGAGAAAAGTAATAAAATTTGATGGTCAGTAGTTTTTATCAGTTACAGCATGTAGAGTAGGTTCAATTACTGTATTCTGTTTACTGTATTATCACTCGACCTCCAAATTACACGGCAGATGGAAAATAACATTTGACCAATAATCCTTGAGTCCAAAAAAGAGCAAAGTATGTCTCTCAATGGTGTGTATTTGTTTAAAACAGCTTAGTGAAGTTACTCACAATAGATGCAGCAGCCAGACATTTTACTCAAGTAATCTAGTGATACTTTAAAATAGTTTTACTCAACTAAAAGTAAAAAATACAATGCTGTAAAACTACTCCTACATGCAGTGTCAGTTCTGGACCATATTTACTAGAGGGGTCAGGGTGGGGCCAGAATGCACAAAAAGCATTGAACAAAAAACATGGAATAGTTTATAATTTAAAATATATCAAGAAAGCTGCAGAACCAAAGAGCCACTTGTGGCTCTGCACTGGATTAAGTGAAGATTCTGCGTCATTTAGATTATTTAAACTTTTATGTTGTTCCAAATGAAAACTCGTGGTTTAAAAATGTTCATTTATTTACATAAAAGTAAAACAATCCCTTACCATTGATAAAAAAAAAGGCAAGTGAAAAAATTAGTTGCTAAATAAATACATCCCATAAGATCAAATAAAATCTATTAGTTCAATACACATTTAAAATTCAGGTATATTACACATTTTTTACCAACTGTAAATGAAAATTATAAGTTTTATATGTTATATTTCATTCAATTTTCTCTTATTGGTTGGTCAATCAGTCAGCTTTTATTTTGAAAGAGCTTCCAGAAGCCTATTTATGTGATCGTGAACCTGACAGCTGGTCTGCTGAGAGAGAGAGAGAGAGAGAGAGAGAGAGAGAGAGAGAGAGAGACACAGAGAGAGAGAGAGAGAGATCAGCAGGGGGAACCTGCAGCAGGGCTCACATGGTCCTGCAGCAGCGGATCATTCACCATCTGAGCTCTTCACCTCCTCTAACTCTCAACTTATCCCCCTTTGTTTACATGTTTATTTATGATATTCTATAGCTGTGTTTTCACTGGAAGTAAATCCCTTTCCTGCAGCCTTCCTGCGGTGTCATCCAGACCCCGGTGGAACAGCGTCATGGCCCGGGAGAACGGAGACACCGGCGGCAGCGGAGAGACGTGGAAGAAACAGGTCGATGACATCAAGAAGATCTTTGATTTTAAGGAAGTCCTGGGAACGTGAGTAAACACCTGCTTCATGACAACTACCTCCTGGAGTCGTTGTTACAGTTTGTCTGTGAGTTCAAAGTGTCACTTCTGGTGCTGAGTGTGAATAATCCGACTTTACACCTCATTAGTGAACAGTGCAGTATTCACGTTGGCTCGTGGTTCTTTTAAAGCCTTTAACAATGACATCCAGCATTGCTTGTAGGGCAGCCTGATGCACCATGATAGTGAGTTCTTCATTACATGCAGTTAATCATTGGAACCGTTCAGTTATCAGGCTGAACCGGTTCTCTAATTCTCCTCTGGCAAAATCACGGCTCTCCAACTGGTTGCATGTCACTATTTCAGGCAGTAAACTGTCAGCTTTTAATGCATAGACCTCCTACTTCTGAATTTGTCAAATATCAGTTTATTTTGGGAGGGAAATGTGATGTTTTGTGATCAAACGATTTCAGTCCTAAAACCTTTACCAGACTAGAACTGTGTGCATATTTAGCCACATTAAGGCTGCAGATCGTTGTGATAGACCAACCTAAAACTGGTCCAATGTTGAGCAAATGTTGTCATGTTTTAGATAATTTCACCCAAGAGTACATTTTTTATATATATTTCTTATATTTGTTAATTTAAATAAAATCGAGAGCAACCAGCAGTCTTCATATTAGCGTCTGTGTGAGGTCCTGAGTATTTTTTGTTGCTGTTTTTTGTATTTTTTTGTGGGGGAGAGTATTAAAGAACAAACACCATCATTTAAAATAAGGAGCACAAGCAGAAAATATGAAGCAATGAGAAGCAGAAGCTGCAGATCTGTTAACAGAACAGTCTGTTGAAATGTAGGACGTCCTGTTTTGAGTTCTTTTAAGATGATAGTTGTAATATTTTTTGGCCAACATGATAAATGTTATGTTTGGCAGGAAAATGCCCCCAGTATGTTGAATCCTGCAGTTGTGCTGCCTGATTGGTTGTGGTAGTCGCCTATATCTGCATGTTATTCCGAGAAACTGCTATGGCAGCAGTCATAAACAAATCTACAACACTCATTTACTTATAAATGTATATGGTATGTATCTTTAGACCTGTGTGTACTCCATCTTTTTATATAAAGAGTATAATTGTTGGGATTTTTACTTATGTCCTGCATTTTGGCTCCAACTACGCTCAGCTTGAGGCTCTGCTGGCCAGCACACCCCATATGGGAAGATGTAGTCAGTCAGATCAACCGGCAAAGCTGAGACTAGAGGTGCACCGACTGGAAATTGATATCTGTAAAGGTCCCAGTATTGAAGAAAATTCTAGATCTAGTAACAGAGGTCCGATCTATATGGGAAGATGTACTCAGTCAGGCACTAGCGACAGAATTAGGAGTGTAAGAAAAAATAAATTCTGTCAAATATTGCGATACTTCATTAGGGGATATATGTATCAATAAAAAAATGCCAATATCCGCATATTTCACTGGATTATATCGGTATTGATTCATAATCTGACTGAATTGATCTTAAATGTAAAAAATATTAATAAACAAACATCCATTTCATTGTTCTTTTATATAACTTTGAAACCTCCAACCAATAGGGGGCAGTGCAGCACCCATTTAACTGCTCTGCATCAGCCTCTGTGGAGCAATAAGATCTCATGAGGTTTTCCAGAGCTGCATCATTATAGAAAATCTCAGTATATCACCTTTTTAAATGTATCAGGATATTTTGGGATAAATCGTATCGCGATGCGAATCGTATCACCAAATTCTTGCTAATTCACACCCCTAGCCAGAGTATATTAGGAATGAATTGTCTTTAGTATATACATGTGTACATAAATGCTACCAATGCAAGGTATTGGAATTTAGCCTCATTTTTACATATCATAAAGGGCCACCAAAAAGAAACAAAAGAATAAAGGCTTATCTTGGTGTTTTCTTGGAGGAGGAAAGACCACTTCCAGCTTTTTGAAACCAGTTTATTTCACAGCTACAGTAACGTGTAACTTCATGTAACTCGATGGCGGTGGTTCGTATTGATGCAATGTGATACGAGCTGTTACGAATATAAATATAAAGTTTATTGCATTAGCTGGAATTTCTTTAGCTTTTGATTTTTTTCATGTTCAAAAAAATCTATGACAAGAGAGCAGTTGATGTAAGAAAAGGCTTGCTTATTTAAATAAAAAAAAAACTATTATAGAGGTTCAGCTGTTTTTAAGCATCTCATACAAGTAATAAAACCTGGTTAGTTTAACTAGCTACAATAGTAGTCTCTATTTTTCTCTAGTAGAATGCACAACCTTACATTTAGTCTTAGAATTAAGAAAATCACCCCCAGTATTTCCTAATCCAACTTAGAATCGTAAAGCAGGGCAACTTTTCTGTGCTTCGCTCAGCTCTTCTGTTAGCTCCTTTAAAAGTCTTGCTCTCTCTCGCTTTCTTGAAGCCTTAACGAAGCACAAATATTTCCTCATTTATGTTTTGAACAATTACAAAGATTTGTTTTAACACCAATGTAGCCGAATGTTTTTGATGTACCAGACAAATAATGAATGGAGTTTTAAACAAACAAATCAACTTATGATTAATTGTTTAATAATGTTTTC
Source organism: Jordanella pulchra (assembly GCA_034780135.1). NCBI lineage: Eukaryota > Metazoa > Chordata > Actinopteri > Cyprinodontiformes > Cyprinodontidae > Jordanella > Jordanella pulchra. Next base: position 15,649 of record JAUZNJ010099300.1, read on the forward strand.
CTAGATTACAATTTTTTCCATCTGATTAATTGATAAGGTCCACTTAAAAGGAATTTTTTTTGTGTGTTGTGGTGTTGCTGTTCTCCATTAGATGCTGTTCATTCAAGTAAGGCCAGAGCAGAGTCACGCTACAGCAGAAGCACAAATTGATCAAAATTCTGATCTGGGATGATTTACATAGTTTAATTGCAAAAATTTGATGAAAAACTGACTTTATGCTATTTTGTTTGTAAATATAAACAATCAATAAACTCCTTAAAATACCACCTAAATGGCGCCTATTTAGTTGTGCTGCATGGTGGAGCAGCGCAACATTTCTGCTGTGCTCTGAGGGCAAGAATGTGATTACACAAGCATTTGTAAAATAGTATAAATAAAGACATTCCAGCAACTAGAGCATTGGTTTTTGTGAGTTCATGCACTTCAGGGAGCCAAGTTAGGCCTAAATTAGGCATATTACTGCCACCTAAAGGACTGGAGTGAAGGAATTAGTCTTACCCTCGTTAAATGTTACAAGGCCTAAAACTAAACATCCTTTACATTTGAAAATTGCATTATTTATATTGCAGTCATATTTCAAAATCAATTACTAGTCTAGCCTGAGTTTAACACGGTTAATGACAAATTTGCATTTAAAGGCAAATTAGCTGAAATTGGGTATAGATGAGGTCAAAGATAAGGTGTGTTTTTTTTTTTTTTGTTTTTGAAGAAATTACTTAAATTAACTGTAGAAACCTTACTTTTAAATACCTAAGGTTTCCCTTCGTGTTTTTCTATCTCCCCAGAGCCACTTTTGCACCTGTTGGTAGTAAATATCTGAGATAATTACTGTTGAAACCAGCTCTGGTGTGAATTTACCGACTGTCATTACAAATCTGTTTATTTGACCACACACACACGTTTGTTTGGTTTGCCCTTAAGCTTTTGTTGCTGTGGTGTTTCTCCATTACTCTGATCCCAGTGTGTTTGGTATCAGTGTGTCTCTGTTTAGGAAGCTGGGTGAACTGTGAGACTTGAAACCACTTTGGAGTGGATTTTCTCCTTGACGCTTTGTCAGACAGTAAAAATGACAGTCCCAGCTTATAGAAAACATTCATTCCTTTCTTTCGTTTGTTTGGACCGCGCCGGTGGAGATCTCACCTGATCTGAGGCCGGCCCTGTTAACCAGCACTGCTGATGGACGGTTTGTGTGGAAGAATTTGAAATGAATTTATTTCACCCTGAACCCTGGAAACCGATAAATGTTGCCTAAAGGTGCGTCGGCTGGTTTCCAGACCGACCAGTGAATGACGGCCATGACGGAGTGGGTGTGTGGATCACTTCTTGCAGCTTGGTGTGCAGCAGCACATGCACAGTTAAGTTTCCACTTAGGCAGGTTTGATTCCAGGATGTGATGTCACTGATGGCGAGTCCTCCAGTCCTCCTCTGGTCCAGCAGACTTAAACACCTCTCCACTTCAAGGAGTTTATGAACCTCATAGGGGCTCTTTTATCATCGCCTGTATACGAGTCTCTCCCTGGTGTCTGATTACGCCCCCCCCCCCCGGTCCCTCACTGCTCAATTATTCAAAAGGAACAGGTTGGATGCGTGTGTGATCTGCAGGTGGGCTGCAGATCTCAGTGGGAGAGGTCACTGTGATCTGAGGAGGTACAAATAAAAGAGTTTTAGGTCATTTGTTTCAACAAAATAAACAAAAAATAACCTTCTCATCTACTGGGGCTGCATTGCTGTTAAAAATATGAGTTTTATAAAACATTTTGACATTTTTTTTATAGCTGAGGAATTTTTAGACAATCTTAAAAATCAAACAAAAAACTAGCTGAGCAAACTTTTCTGTTCTAGCAGGATATAAACTGAGACAATGACGTAGCTGCATATTTTCCTGTCTTTGCTAACGTCCATTAGGACCAATAATAATTGAAAAGTTTTTATAAGTTTTATTGACAAAATGAGTTCTTTGCTTCATAATAGAACAAAATCTACTGCATAGTCTTCTGTAGTGAGGAGCAAAGATAGAATTTTATTGGTTTTAATGGACGTTAACGAGAACATTTTTATTGGTCAAGAGTGAGATTTATTTATGTGAAGACAATGTGATCTGTAAAAGTTTAAAAAGAATTCAATTCCCAAATCTCAATTCTGAAAAGAGAATAAAATATGTAATAATATCAAGTCGGTTCAAATAACAGAAAAAATCAAGTTTAGAAAAAAATAAATGTATATTAAAAAAAAAAATGAAAAAATAAGATATAAAAACAGCTTAAAAATCAAAATTTAATAAAATGGTAAAGTTTCTCTTAAAACGTCTTAAAATCTGATTATTTCATTTCTGGGTTGCAATTTATTTAAAAATTCCTTTCACAAGACATTTTTTCTAAAATATTCAAATGAAAAATGTTTTCTTTGTTTCCAATAATAATGGAACAAAATTCACTCCATACACCTTTGTCCACATTTCTTCCCTTTAACAATAAATACACACACAGTGAATATAAAATTGACTATTTCAAATTTGGATTTAGCAGGAAAAGGGGGGTTTATTTTAATTTCATTTTAACAAAAAAAAAACTCTTGTGCCTTTACATTGTGTCGATTCTTTAAACCCTTCTCAATAAAGTCCAGTTTAACCAATCGCCTTCAGGCTTCACCTAATTCAGTAAATATGATCCAGCTGTGTGTAACGTCACCTCAGCATAAATGCAGCTGATCTATAAATCCATCAGAGGGTTGTTAGAAGAGAACATTAGGGAAACAAAATACGATGCAACCAGGGTTTCCTATTTATCCTCACTTCTTTCTATAAACACTGATCATCTTCTATGTGTCTATGAGGAACAGCCTCGGCTGCATGATGCCGATCATGGAGGAGAGCAGAGATAATCTTTATCCACACTAAGGCAAAAAGAAGCATGAGCTGCATATGCTAACAGTTAGCATCTGATTTAGACAACACATGTACAGTGGCCTCCGCAATTATTGGCACCCCTGTTTAAGATGTGGTCGAGGACGTAAAAAAAATCTCCTTTTCTTTTAAACAACAAAGAACTCAAATGCAAAAACAGAGAAAAATCCAACCTTTTATTTAAGTACGTTACTTTGGTGGTAAAAATAAAATCACACATTTAGAAAATAAAAAACATGAAATCATGTGTCCCACAATTATTGGCACCCCTGATGTTAATACTTTGTACAGCCCCCTTTTGCCAACAAGACAGCACTTAATCTCCTCCTATAACATTTACAAGACTGGAGAACACAGAGAGAGAGATCTTTGACCGTTCTTCTTTCTAGATCATCCAGTGTCCTGGGTCCTCTCCTCTTTAGCTCGCCCCACAGGTTTTCCATTGGGTCGAGGTCTGGGGACCGAGGTAGCCATAGGAGGACCTTGATTTTATGACTGCTGAACCATTTTTGTGTAGATTTTGTTGCATGTTTCGGATCATTATCCTGCTGAAACACCCAATGACGACCCACCTCCAGCTTCTTGGCAGAGGCCATCCGGTTTACATTTGAAATGTCCTGGTATATTAAAGTGTTCATGATGCCATGCACCCTAAGGTTCCCAGGGTCTTTGGAAGAGAAACAAGCCCACAGCATTACAGATCCTCCACCATACTTCACTGATGAGGTGCTTTTCGGCGTACTCATCTTTTGTTTTACACCAGACCCACTTACAGCGCTTGTTCCCTTAAAGCTAAAGTCCCAGTGCCGCTTAGCAAACTACAGATGTTTATGTCTGTGAGTGTTTGTGAGAAAAGGCTTTTTCCTTGCATGCCTTCCAAACAGCTCGTTGGCGTGTAGAAAGCGTCTGATGGTTGTTTTGGAGATTTTGTGACCCCAAGATTCAACTCTTTGTTGCAATTCTGTGACAGTAAGCGTAGGACTTTCTTTTACTTCTCTTACCATCTTCCTCACTGTTAGTTGTGGCAGGATAAACTTGGGACTCTTCCAGCCTTGTTTGATACTGTTCCAGTTGTTTTAAACTTCTTAATGATTCCTCTGACTGTAGCTGCAGGCAAGTTAAGGTGAGCGGCTATTTTCTTGTAACCATTGCCTGACTTATGACGGTAGACGCATTTGAATTATGTGTTCTCTTGTCTTTGCCTTGCTGACTAATTGGTAAGAGAATTAGGCCTCTGTGTCACGTCATATTTATACCCCAGGGAAACAGGAAGTCATGAATTACAAATTAAAAGATCCTAGATACCCTGACAAACTTTAGCAACTACAGAAAAATACATTTAAAGAAAATCAATTACATTTTTTAGCTGAATTGTTAGGGGTGCCAATAATTGTGAGACACATGATTTCATGTGTTTTGTTTTCTAAAAGTGTGATTTTTATTTTACCACCAAAGTGATGAACTTAAATAAAAGGTTGGATTTTTCTCTTTTTTTTTTTTTTTTTTTGCATTTGGGTTCTTTGTTGTTTAAAAGAAAAGGAGAATGTTTTTTTAACGTTCTCGACCACATCTTAAACAGGGGTGCCAATAATTGCAGAGGGCACTGTATGCTGAAGCCTTGACTTTAATCATGTCTGTGTAGAACTGGAGATCATAGAAGTTGCTGTTTTTTTGAGTTTTTTTGGCACTGGTGGCTCGTTTTTTTTTTTCTTTTTCAGACAGTAGGCTGACAGGAAAGGGGGTATAAGAGGGGGGGAGACATGGGGAGAGGACCAAAAGCCGGAATCAAACCCGGGTCGCCAGCGTCGAGGACTAAGGCCTCCATACATGGGTCATGCTCGCTAAGCACTGCGCCACCTGCACGCCCCAGAACCTGCTGTTTGGCGAGCCTATTATTTGTTTAGCTAGTTGGTTCAGGTCAGAAGTCTCTGCGGGAGTCATTTTTAAGGAGGAGAAGAGAGCCTGAGTGTGTGAGGAGAAGTCAGAAGGAGAAAGTAAAGCTGCAGCAGTGATGGCAATGCATTGTGGGAACCTGACTGTGTCATCCAGGGCACGCTGCCCTTAATTGATGCTCTACTTCCCTGGTACTGTTCTCCACTCACCGTTTCTGGGACTCCACAATCCACATCCCTCCTAGTTTGTCCCTCTTTGTCTCCTCTTTATGTCTCCGTCCCCCACTCCCTGCTACAGGCTTTGTGTCTGCATCTCTGCTTTGTTTTTTTTCAGCAGTGAACGGCTGCAGTGCCAACCGTGCCTGATGGACTTTTCAAAGTTTTTCTTTCACTCAAGGTATAAATAGGATCTCAAAAATAGAACAAAAGATGATTGTTAGCTTTGTAGCAAAGCCAACTTCATCAGTGGACTGCCAGCCTACGCCTTGAAAACACCAGAGCAGCATATGTGCAGTTTTTATGCATATCTCTGCACATTTACAAGCTTTTTCCTTTAGTATTGTATTGGTAAATGTCGTGTCTCTAGGGTTATTTGGTGGTTTTTGTTCTTGACTTCTAAATGAGAACTCAGACTTCTGAGTGCATTGGGAGAATGATTAATCTGCATCCAGCCCATATGCCAAATGACTGCAGTAGTTGTGGTCATATTTTAGGGGTGGCCATTAATGCACTAGCTCCGTGCCGCGCTGTAAGGAGGAGAAAACACTAATAAAAAACATGCCTCATTTCTTTGGCTTGAAGTTTCAAAAGCGGTTCTTGATATTTCTCTCTAAAATTCGATGAACCATCTTGACTTTACAAAAAAAGCACATAATTGAACTCAGGCTAGTAAAAATCCCATAAATTTCATGTGGAAATTAAACCACATGTGAAATGAAGGTATACATGTGTGATCTACAGTTGTGGTCAAAAGTTTCCAT